>PVKA01000634.1:0-32244 GCA_004027165.1 Ctenomys sociabilis | reverse complement strand
ATGCACCTTCTATGATACCAAAACATTATGAAAACAGTTTGCAATGTATTAATTTATCAAATCCATCTTGTCAAGGTAACTTAAAACTGTCTCATTGATATTTGTACTTCAATAAAACAAAAATAAAAAAAAATTAAAAAAGAAAAAAAAAGAATATAGGTACAGGACTTGATGAAAAGCATTTATAAAAAAAATTAAATGCAGAAAAACTGAAAACTTTCCCTCTAAAAATCAGGAACAAGATAAGGATATCCCTTATGCATTAGTTACTCTTCTCTTATTGCTGCGACAAACACCTGACACTCAAAATGAGGGAAGGAAAGGTTTATTTAGCTCACAGTTACTGGAGGTTTCAAGACACTGGAGGAGAGGCCCGGGTGCTGCCATGTCCAGGATGACCCTCTCCACATCTCTCAGAAAGCACAGGCCAAAGCCGGGCGTGGTGGCGCATGCCTGTAATCCCAGCACTCGGGAGGCTGAGGCAGGAGGATTGTTGTGAGTTCGAGACCAGCCTGAGCTACAAAGTGAGCTTAAGGCCAGCCTGAACTGCATAGTGAGACCCTGTCTCGAAAAGACAAAAAAAAAAAAAAAAAAAAAAAAAAAGAAAGCACAGGCCAGCCAGTGTAACAGTTCGGGCCTCTCTGGCACTGCCCCCTCTGGCCCCGCCCTCTTTTCCCTAGTCCCGCCCCTCAAGCCACGCATTGCTCCTCCAGCTGCGTCTGCCCCATAATTTACTTGAGGCTTTGGAGGGACAACTAGACACAAACCATAACACTTTATCACTATTCTTATTTAATAAAGTACTGGGATACAAAATCAACACACAACAATCAATAGTGGTCCTGTATATCAGTAATGAACACACTTAGAATGAAATTAGGAAAACAATACCATTCATAATAGCTTCAAGGCAAGTTTAATATTTAGGAATTAACCTAAATATTAACAAAGGAAGTGAGAGACTTCTATTTAAAATACTGTAATTATCTGAAAAAGACTGAGGGGTACATCAGAAAATGGCAAGACATCCCCTATTCCTGGGTCGGCAGAACAAATACTGTCAAAATGCCACACTGATAAAACTTATAGATTTAATGCAATCTCATTCAAAAATACAAGCAACATTCCTTGGCGAACTAGAAAAAGATACTGAAATTCATATGACACCAGAAGAGCCCAGAAGAGCCAAAGCAATCTTGGGCAGTAAAAGGAGGAGGAGCCATCACAATCCTGGATTTCAAGTTATATTAAAAAATTACAGAGGGACCGGGGAGATAGCTCAATAGAACAAGTGCCTACCTGGAAAGTGCAATGGTCTGAGAAAGTGCAATGGTCTGAGTTCAATACCATGTTCTGAAAAAAAAAAAAAAGAAAAAAGAAAAAAAGAAAAAAAAATTACAGGGGCTGGGGAGATAGCTCAGTGGTATCAGTGCCTGCCTGATGAGTGCAGTGATCTGGGTTTGATCCCAGTACCACGTGCCCCGGGACCCTGGGCGCACCATGCCAGCCACTGAAACTGGGTGTGGTGGTGCATGCCTATAATCTTAGTGCTGAGAAGGCTGAGACAGAAGGATTATTATGAGTCCAAATTGTGTAGCAGGATCCTGTATCAAAAACAAACAAAACCAAAAACCAAAACTACAGTGTTAAGAACAGCATGCTACTGGCACAGAAAGTCATACAGATCAATGCAAAAGAGCTCAGTCAAAAAAATAGGCAACTGATGGGGCCAAGGAGATGGCTCAGTAAAATACGTGCTTCCCCGGCAAGCACAAGGGCCTGAATTCAATCCTTGTTCCCACCACAAAAACAAAAATGAAAACAAAACAAAACAAAACAAAACAAAAAAGGCAATTGAAATGAATAGATACTTCTCAGAAGTGGCCAATAAATGCATGGAAAGTATTCAACATTTCTAGTCATTAGAGAAATCCAAATTTAGAATTCCTTGCCTTACTCTAGAGGGAATGGCTATCATTAAGAAATCAGAGGGGCTGGGGAGATAGCTCAGTAGAATAAGTGCTTGCCTGGCAAGTGCAAGGGCCTGAGTTCAATCCCCGGTTCCAGAAAAAAAAAAAAAAAAAAAAAAAAAAAATCAAATAATTCCCATTGCTGGCAAGAATGCAGGAGGAAAGGGACTCTGGTACATTTTTGGTGAGAATGTAAACTAGTACCACTTACAGAAATCAGTATGAGGTCAGGATATAGCTGAGTGGTGCAGCACCTGCCTGCTAAGTGTAAGATCCTGAGTTTGCTTCCCAGCACACACACACAAAAAAAGGGCAGAATCAGTATGTAGCTGTATCAAAAAACTAAAGCTAGAAATTCTACTCCATGCATCCCTTACAAAAGATCTTCCTAAAAGAATTAAAGCCATCATATTACAGTGATACATGCATACTTATATTTATAGCAGCACTGCTCATAACAGCTAAATCTTAGAAATGGCCTATATATCCATCAACAAGTGAATGGATAAAGAAAACATGGTATTTATTTGCAATAGAATACTATTCCACTATAAAGGATAAACTTGAGTCGTTTGTAGGAAAATGGATGTACACTGAGATCACAATTTAAGTGAAATAAATCAGGCACAAAGGTTAAATTTTTTATTTTATTTATTTATTTTTTTTAGCGGAACCACAGATTGAACTCAGACCCTTGCACTTGCCAAAGAAGCGCTTATTACACTGAGCCACCTCTCTGGCCCCACAAAGGTTAAATTTTTTAAAATTAAGTTTATTGGTATATTTTAGGTATACATGAAGATTATATTATAGGTTATTTGTACCTATATATGATGCAAGCTGATTCTTTCCCCACATTCCCTGCCCCTCCCTTTAGCCCCTTTCCCCCTCCTATTTAGAAAACATTGCCTCCAGTTTGTCCTTCTTGTCTCATTTTTTTCTTTTCACTTCTTTTCTTTTCTCCCCCAGTCCCCTTCACATTTGGACATTTTCTTCCTATTTGACAGAATCTATTATACATTTGGTCCTTATTTACACTTTGGGTTTCTTACACCAGAGAAACAATGTGGCCTTCACACGTGTTCCTGATTTATTTCACCTAAGAGTATGGTCTCAAGGGGCATCCACCTTCCTAGACATGTCTTGAGCTTACGTATTACATGGTTTCTCTTACATGGAAAACCCAAAGTATAAATGATTTATAGAGCAAAATAAAAGACAGATAATAGGAAACAGGGAGAGAGATCTTTTGCAAATGGGAAGGGACCAAGATACAAAGTGGGGGGAAGGAAAGGGATGTAAAAAAAATGTATCATTGTCTTATGTATCTGTACCTACTCCCCATAATGAATGTAATCACTAGGTACTACAAAAAGGTACCAGTATTTTTTTTTTTTTAAATAAGATTTTTAAAAAGTGCTGGGTGTGTGGCTCAGTGGTAGTACATCATCATCAAATCAAATCAAATTAAATCAGGCTTGGCATGGTATCACACACCTGGAATCCCAGGACTTGGAGGGTGAGGCAGGAGGATCTCTGTTAGTTCAAGGCCACACATAATGAATTTAAGGCCAGATGACCATACTACTGCCCTACTACCACTGCACTGACTTTCCTTCCAACCACAATTTCTCCTTCCTCACCGGCCAACATGGGACTACTGCCATGAATACTGTCATGATTTGTGTCTAGTTGTCCCCTTAAAGCCTCATGCAGTCATGGGGCGGACTTCTAGAGGCTGTGATTAATTCATGATCCAATACTGGAATTCTGTGTGAGTGCTACTGGGATTATGGGTGTGTGTGTCACATCTATTTTAGGGCAATAGCCTGGATGCATTACAAAGGAGAGGTTTGCTTTCTGCCTCTGCTACTGCTGCTCTTTTTTTGTTCTTGCTGTTTTGCTATTTTCCACCAACATGAACTGTTGCCCTCTGTCATGTGCCACTCTGACTTGGAGTCAACCATAGACTGAAACCTCCACAAACTGTGAGTGAAACTTTTCCTTCCTTAATTTTGGGTGTCAGGTATTTTTGTCCCAACAAGAGAAAAGTAATTGAGACAGATATACACACATATTCATTTCTTGTCCTGCATTAGGGGAGCCTGAACTGGGATAGCACTCTATCAAGTTTTTTTGGAGTTGGCCCTGGCTCCTTTGTTCATGATTAGTCAGTTTTTAAAGACTTATCAGTACAACTATAATGACACTCAGATTCTTCTGGAGTAGTTCAGATAATGCAACAGACTTTAATATGTACTTAATATATCAGAGGCTATAAATGATCAATAAGTATTAGTTATTATTACTAACTAGTCTAGGAACCATGAGATTTTTAAAAATTTTTTATTTTTTTTGGTGGATCAAGGGATTGAACTCAGACCCTTGCACTTTCCAGGAAAGCGTTTATTCTACTGAGCCATCTCCCTGGTCCCAACCACAAGATTTTTATCACAGCTTCATCACTTCTTAATTTCCTGCTTTGAGGCAACTCAGAGGAATACAGATGAGGTGCAGAGAAAATGCTGATATTCTCTCCTTCCTTCCTCTCACAAACTTACCTAATAGTGAGTTTGTTTGGCACGCACTATACTTGGTAGAGATTCAGAGGCTTTATTCATTTGACTACAGATAGCTCCTAGTATCTGAATGTTGCTGAAGTACACCTAAGTGTCCTCACAGCAATGCCTGGAGCACTGGGATACAGTCATAAGACACACAGGGTACCTGTCTTGGTGGCCTTTCAGGTCAGGTACCATGTTTACAATGAAACTGGAGTTATAAATCTGCTTCAATGATGGCTTCTAAGAGCCTGGAGAAAGGGTTCCAGGAGGAAAGAGCTGCACTGAACCTGAAGAAAGGAGCAAGTCCAAGGGAAGCAGGAGAGGTGCAGATATCACGTGACACCAGGACACCAAGCAGAGCACAGGAAGCACACCCTTCGTCAGTGTTACCAGGGATGTGCTAGCTGGCAGGATGTGAGCCAAGTCTGGAGGTGCCTCCAGGCTCATGGAAGAAAGGTGATTGCATGTTGGGCTCACCGACTGGCAGGAAGGAGGATGGGACGTGAGCAACCCCATTCTCAAGCAGAGGCAGATGGGGTCTTCACCTCCCGCCAACCCTACCTCTGCTCCCTTTTCTCCTTTGCAGTCAAGATCCCTAAACCTACTTTTGTTCATACTCTTGCATCTGCTTCCACAGGATCCAAGTCACACACTGAATTTCTAAGTGTATATCTTATACCCAGTTCCGAGTTCTTTGTTCCACCATAGTATGACTTACTTTCTCTGTTCTTCTGCAGTGATTGCAATAAGGTTTGTGGAAGATCATCCTAATAACTGTAGCAAAGAGGAAAAACAGAAGGCTAGCTAATAGTTCCAGGGGAGCAGTCCAAAGTCAGAGGCACAGACCATCTAAGCTAGATGTTTGTAGTCAGTGTGAAAAACTGGCTTTGTTATTTTCAAGGTCTCTGGCTACTTATGCGATTTCACAATCTTCTTCCATACCTATCTGATATTTGCAATCAGCTGGAAGGCAGGAAAGCAAAATGCAGGGTGCCTTATCAAGGCCACAGAGCCCAGTGGAGTGAGCTATTTGTACCTCACAATTCCTCCCTTATTTGTCACGGTGCCCTTAAGGTATGGGACAAACAGGTTTAGCCTGCATTGTTCATTGTGGTTCAATTTAAAATGCTGGGCTGGCTAAACAACTCAGGAGATTGGGCCAGGAGTTGAATCCCCAGGCCCACCATGTGGGCCCTGCCCCAGGAGAGCGCTGAGCCAGTGGGTGAGACTGGGCTTGGTAGCACATGCCTGTAATCCCAGCACTTGGGAGGGTATAAACAGGAGGATCACTGAGTCCTACCTACGTAGTGAGACCCTGCAGACCATGTACTAAATACAAATAAATAAATAAAATGCTTCATCATGAACATACTCTACACAGGGTTCTGCTAAGAGGGCCATCTCCATGCCAGGGCAGCTCGAGACAGAGTGAAGAGATGAAAAGGCAAGGCAGGGATTTGTCCCAGTAGTGCTCTTCCTCCCTACCTATGTCTGACACCTTTTGGCCATGCACAGACAGGTGCAGATGTGCTAGCCTCTCCCTCACACTAGGACCTAAGTCATTTGAGGGTCTGCTCCATTGTGCTGCTCTTGGTTAGCTCTATTGCATGGTGTAGTGCAGCTTTAGGACAGTGCCTTGCACAGTATACAAAAGCAAATGCTGTATGCAAGTGACAGCTGTGCTGGCACACACATGGTATGAGTGCCACAGGCACAGAGCTATTGAGGTCACCAGCAGGGTCAAATGGAGGGTTTTTCTTCACTACCAAGGGTTTAAACCCAGAGCCTTCTCACTGAGTTGTATTCTCAGACCAACCTTTTTAAAACATTTCATGACAAGTTCTTGCTAAAGAAAAGTACGGTCCTCCCCAGCCAAGCTTTTAAAAGGGAGAAAAAGATTGTAGCTAATAGCCACATTGTGGAGCAGAGGCAGAAAGATGAAAACCAAATTCTCAAGGTCTGATGAACAAACAACCAGTCAGGCAGAGTGGATACCCTTCCAAGGTGACATAAGAGAGACAGAAGCTTGACATATGGTGGGATAAAAATTTGTTAAGGATGGTCTGCTTTGAGTCAGACTGTAGACTTGGAAGAAGAAATGGGTTGAAGCATGCCAGATGCAGAGAATTTTTCACGGTTGTCAAAGAGGCAAGTAGGTATGGAGTCAAGGTCCCAAATGAAGTCTTGGAACAGTGGAGAAAAAGGAGATTGGGGCTGTGTTATATGGCCCAAGATTTCCTGATGAAGTGGGAGGCAGGGACACCTGCCTACCCTAGTTGAGGGTGAAAGTCTCAGGCTTGTGCAGAACAATGAAGCTGCTATGGTGAAAAATGAGTCATTCATAGACAAAAAGAAAGATGAGTAAGCTGCAGATCACTTTAGCCTCTATTATAAATCTGTACACCTCCACTTAAGTACCTCAGAAGCATGTGGAAAGGGAAAAAAAGACTTTGTATCAGTTATTGGTAAGGCAGCTCTGCAAAGTACCAAAAAATTGGGTGGTTTAAAAGAATAACAGGGGCTGGGCAGATAGCTTGCAAGGGCCCAAGTTCAATCCCTGGTTCTGCAAAAAAAAGAGCAACAGTTTTGGAAGTTAGGTCAGAAATCATCATAGTTAATAAACTGTGCTCCACCTAAAGACTCTAATGAATTTCTTAAGCTTCTGGTGTCAGCTGGCAATGTCCATTAGCCTGTGGGTGTTCCCCTCAGTAATAAGGTCACCCTCTTCCCATGCATCTTCCCAAGTCTTTCTTCTTGTTTTTTTTTTTTTTTTTTTGCGGAACCAAGGATTGAACTCAGGCCTGTGCACTTGCCAGGGAAGCACTTATTCCACTGAGCCATGTCCTTGGCCCTTCTTGTGTCTGCCCCCTTTGTAAGGAATACCAGTCATGCTAGATTAGCACTGACTTTAGTGGCCTCAATTTTACCGCCTCACAAAGGATCTTTCCAACTGAGGTAAGATTCTAAGGCACTGGGCCTTCAAAATCCTTCTTTTAAGGAGTATAATACAAGCCATCTGTGGTAGATCCAAGGATAGCAAATGCTCCTGGATAAAGGTAGTGAGGAGAAATGAGAGATGCCAAGAACACGGGTGGGGTGGCTGGTCCTGAGCTCTGGTGCTGGTGGTGAGAGTCAGAGTCAGGGCAAGGGTGAAGTGTTTGGAGGTGAGGAGTCACGGCAATAGTTCAGCAAGGTCCAGGGCACCAGAGAAGGCTGGGGGTAGGGTGTCCACAGCATTCCGAGGCTGGTGGTCTGGCCTGATTGGCGGGTCAGTGAGCAGAGGGCAAGTCTCTCTGAGGCCAGGTTGCTGACAGCTGCTTTTCCACTGCATGAAAGGAGCATGGAGGCAATGTCAGGTAACAGGACAGACTATAGTGAGGGCCACTGTCCTCAAGGAAAGTGGGCAAGCATCCCATAGCTCAGGGGCCAGGAGCTTTAGGACAGGGCAAGAGAACTGGAGGAGACATACTCCAAAAGTTCCTGGGGGCCAAGGGGGCACATATGTGAAGGAATCTGAATAGTGGGGTCAGGTAAACACCTGTCCAGGCAGACACAGTGGGTTGAAGACTTAGAATAAAATGCAGTCGGGAATAAGGGGGAGTGTGATGGCTTGTGTCTAGATGTCCCCTACAGCCTCATGAAGTCACATGGGGGGCTTTTCAGAAGCCACTGAATCTAGGATGTGGTGAGTGTTACCTGCCCTAAGGGCAGGTAGCCCGGATAGGATGCAAGGGACAAAAAAGGGCTACTGGAGACTGGGCGTGGTAATGCATACCTGTAATCCTAGTGCTAGGAAGACCGAAACAGGAAGATCACTACAAGTCTGAGCTATGTAGTGAGACCCTGTACCAAATACATGCAATTAAAAAAAGAAAAAAAAAAAAAGGCTGAGGGCTTGTGCTTGTCTTTTGTCACCTGCGGCCTTCTCTGCTTTGCCATGCTCTGCTTCTCCTCTGCAAGGCTCCTTTGCCACACCAGCTTGCTTTGGAGCAAGTGGTAAAAACTACAAGCTATGAGCTAAATAAACCTTCTCTTCTTTAACTGTGGGTGCCAGGCATTTTGTTTTAGCAATGAGAAAAGTAACTAAGACAGGGAGAAAAAATAAAGCAAAATTATGATTCAAAGGATTACCCAGATGCTTCAGGTTATGATATTCATTTACTAAGCTTAAGTTGCTTTTCATTTATCTTGTGTCTCTTTCTTCACTTACTAAGGCAGTGGCTGAAAAAATCCTGATAAAGCAACATGTTTTAAATGTTTAAAAAAAATCCTGATAAAGCAGCCATGACCTAGGCCAATGTTGGCACTTGCCAGGCCCATGCAGATCTGGGCCACAGGCACAGGCACAGGAGGGCAGAAGGTAGGAGGTGAGGGTGGGGGTAGGGCAGGACAGTCTCATATCTTTCTTCAAGATGCAGGGCTGCTTATGGCGTCGATGCACAGTAAGTGCTTCATAAGTGTGAGTGGTGACTGTTATGAATGTGTCACTCAGAATCACACAATGCTAACAGGGCAGTAAGACTCCCCCCAGTCCCCGACATAAAGGTCTTGGGATTATTTCAGTGTATTCTTTATTTCTGCAAGTTCATGATAAAAGCACAATCTTGAATAAAAGCACATTACTGTACTAAGAAGCAGCATTACACAATAAGCAATAAATGTCCTGATCCTTCCACAGACGGAAACCTCAGGAAGCAATTTTCCATCTCCCAGTAGCTTCACAGTTACTCACATCAGCTATGTATTTGAAGCCCAATCCCAGCTCTCATTTTTATTAACTTCTTTCACTGAAATGTGTGCTCACACTTTTGTGTGTACATGCATGTGTATGTAAGTTCACAACTCCCTTAAGTTGCTACTTAAGGGAGTAGCAACGATGCTCCAGAAACACAGCTCCAAGATGCCTTCACGGTGGGGCCAGGTTTCTCCTCCAGAACCCTTAGAGCCTATAGGGTCACTGTGGCTGCCTAAAACTGGCAACCTGGCAGGGTCCTAGTTTTGAGGTCACTCTTGTCCTGGGTGCCCCACAAAGCAAATCACAGGGCAGTCCGTGATGGGGAGGAAGATGTGGGATGTATAAGCACCATGGCAAGCTCTTAGGGAGGTGTTACTAGAGGAGACTTCATGGTTCACTTGAGCTCCACACACTTGGGCTGCAGCAGGTAGAACATTCACTGGCCTACCTGTCAATGAGACTCTTAGCCACAACCTCTGCCCCACTCCTACTAGGTCCTGGGAATTATGCATACTCACAGTTGATCCCCATGCCTGGAACACCCCTGGGAACCTTGGGAGACTTCCCCTTAAAGGTATTTAGTTACTGACTTAAGTCCAGCCACTTGCCTAGCTCCCCAGCCCTTCTTGGCATCTGGATGGGCAGTTGCAGCATCTTGGTAAGTAGCACAGCTTGGCTTTTAGACGATGTGTGGCCTGTATTAAGATGATCCAGAGGGCTGGGCATGACGGCACATGCTTGTAATCCCAGCACTTGGGAGGCTGAGGCAGATTGCTGTGAATTCGATGTCCTCCTGGGCTACAAAGAGAGTTCAAGGCCAGCCTGAACTGCATAGAGAAACTCTGTCTCAAAAAGACAAAATCAAAACCAAAACACCCCAAGAGAAAAAGTTGAGGCTCCATTGGTCCCTGTTGAGTGCTGCAGCAGCTGTGGGAGATCCTTGCACAAAGCTGGCCTGCACGCACTAGGTGGCTGCCTTGGCTGCTTTCTGGGCCTGGTACTCTTGCTTTGCTTTCTCCCTCTGCTCCTGCTCTTTCTGTATCAAATGCATCCGTGCCACATGCCACTCCTGCAGTTTTTGCTCAAAGGCAGCAAGGTCATTGGGCTCACAGGCTGGGAGCTTCTCTTTGACAAGCTGGGTGGTCAGAGTCAACAGGCTTTTTGACTCAATTTTGTCCAGAGCTTGCAGCTTAGACTGAGAGTCCTGTTGGAAATGAAGGAATGAAAGAGAAAGGAAAGAGGAAGAGAAAAAGGGGAGCAGTTGAACAAAAAAAAGAAGCAATTAAGTCACTTGCAAAATAGCCCCATACTTTACTTGTAGGAAAAGCTCTGTGTTGAGACTCTATTATTCATCCAGTTTCTACTCCCCTCAGCTTAAAAGTTTAGCTAAGATGCAGGACATGTGATTTCTCCCCACTGACTCATGAACTCCCTATGTGTTGTTTTAAACCACAGAGATGACACAAGTGTAACACATGCATGTTTCCACACTGACCTCTTCCAACCCAAGCAGCAAACTCTAGTGGATGCAAATAAAATGGCAGAGACATCTGATAAACTGGAGTAAGCCTGTTCTAATCTTTTCCTTCAAATAACCATGGTAAATGTTCCCCTGCCAGTGGTCCTTTCAACAGATGGAAATCACTGAAGGCTTTCTCACTAATGGCATGCTAAACAGGTCCCATGAGCTCCTGCACTATTAGAAGCTTCCACCTGCTGTGCCCCCTGCAGTCAGCCCTTCCAACCTGCCTGCCTACGACTCCATCCCAGTGGCAGCTTGGTTTGGTCAGTGATGTATTCCTGGAGAAGGAAAGTATTAAAATCATTGATCTGCTTAAGTGCTTCAAGATGTAGATCATCAGAACAGCCACTTATGGCCCCAGCTGCTGCTCAGCCTGCACATTCCCATGTTTCACCAGCCATCATGCGGCCTGAGCCTGCTCTGACATGAAAGAGGGTGGGGATGGGCTGGGGCACGGGCTCTAAGGCACGAGTGGAGGCAAAGTGAGGCTGGGCAGTCACACAGTGGGTCCCCAACCATACCTGACACTAAGGCAAATCAAGCAACAGGAAGGAAAGAAGATATAAAATGTCAACAACTACTTTTATGGTTTGGGCCCAAGGGGTCTCAGGATAAGGTCTCAGCACTGACTCATGAAAGTGTCCCAGTCTCAAGGCAGTCACTCAGGTGCAAATGTTGGTGTCACATGACCTGAGGAGCCTGCCACCCAGAGCTTGTGAGGATAAAGGACTTGCAAGAAAGCCATTGGTGACCATTTGCCCTTTGGGAGCTGAGAACTTAATGCAAAGCAAGGCTTCTACACTGTGAGATTGCATATACACAAAGCCAAAGAAAGAAATCATAAGTTTTAGGAGTTGGGCAGTAACTTCAGTCCATGTGAATGTGAAGATAAAAATCTGGGGGGCAAAGTAGATTTTCTTAAATATAATATGCCTTTCTAAATAAACCTATAAAATTAGACAAAGAGGAAGGGATTAGTACGAAAATTCTTAACAAAGTTCTACAACCAAGTCTGTAGATCTTGGAAACACTATCCTTTTCTTTGTTTGAAATTAAAAAATGGCTGAACAATGAGTTTAGAGCAGAACTGGGATAAACAGTTGCTTAAAATATAACAGGAAAAGATTTCTCACTGCTGGGTCAGTATACTTACTAAATAGATTTAAATGTAATAATCCAGCAAAGTTTGTACCTTTCTGTCACAAGAGGACACATGGTCTGTTGGCAAAGGTGAGAAAGCCTGTTCCCTACAGAGAATCCTACTGAGGCACCACTTCTTTCTCTGCACCAAACCAACAAAAAGCAAGGCAAGAAGGAGGTCAAGGCTCTAAACAGTGAAGTGCTCCCTTTTCCCTGTGGCTGATTGAAGTCTTTAAGGGATGTGCTGAGTTGAAAGTCACTAGCAACAGCCTCAGGGCTATTTACACAGTGATACAATGCAGGAAAGCATTGTAATTTACTGTGTAAATTTCTAATGGCCCCAGTGACCAGCACAACAATGCCAAAGACAAGCAAGAAAAGATGCCTGCCTCTCCTCTTCTGAGCTCAAATGTACCTCTGTAAAGTGGAACTGAGTTTCTGATCCAATGTATTTGGCACAGTATGGGGAGCAGATACTGTCCCCCATGGTATGAGCCAAGTTGTAACAATGATAACTGAGCTAAGATTGTCCATCAGGTACCTAGCCTTGATGGGGGGATAATGACATGCTACCTTAAGTGAATAAAACTGAAAATTAGCTACAAAAAATAAAAATTCTACTGGTTTCTTTGAGACCACTTCCTGTGTGAAGCAATAAAAATGTAATTTTTGATGTCAGTTTTTAATGGCTTTGTGTGTGGTGGATCTGATGTGTGAATGCTTAGAAAACTGCTCATTCATCACCACAACAGACAAGCATGTTTTATGCACAGCTGAGAGACACTCAGCTCTGCTCACCTTAAAGCGCTCCAGGTACTGGGGAAGCTTGGACTCTTCTGGTTCCTCTATGTCCAGCTGCTCTATCACATTATCTGAGGCCGGGCCATCTCCACCTTCTTGGGGAGATTTTTCTGAAGTCCCCTCAGCTGGAGAAGTCACTGTCTTCAGCACTCCATCCAGCACTTCGAGCTGTGTAGCAGAAAGTCAAGAATTACCCACAGCATGGTTTAGACAGTATACAGCATTGTGAAGAGACTGGAAAGCTGAGTGAGGGAGAGAGGGGCCTCAAGAATGGTAAGTCATTTTCTCCTGTTATACAATGCAAGAAATAGCTGGGGAGGTGGCTCAGTGGCAGAGTGCTTGCCTAGCATACATGAGCCTCTGGGTTAGACCACAGTGCCATGTACAAAAGGGTAGGAAACGAATTATTACATTTCTTGCACATTAGAAACACAGTCTCACATGACACAGAAAACAATACATAGAATAAGTGCTTGCCTGGCAAGCACAAGAGCTTGAGTTCAATCCCTGGTTCCACAAAAAAAGAAAAGAAAGCAATACAAAACAAGAGGTACAAAGAGGCAAGCCTCTCACAGTAAGGATTACTTATATGCATGAAATTAGCACAGGGACATCCAAGTTTGCTTGAATTAGCCAGGTAGGAACCCAAGCATTGTGTGTGATGAATGATCAAGAACCTTGTCCTTTCTCATCTTCTTTGGAGTCAGCAGGGGGCAAAAGGAGAGAAAGACCACAGAACATGAAGCTGCTGGATTCAGGTGAGGGCTGACCCGAGGGAAAGCCTCAGAAAGGTTTTAGCTCATAGTGTCTATAAATTAGAAATCAGCTAAATCCACAATGTTGCTGCCAAAAGCCAACAGCAATACATACATTTTAATGAGGTGATTTTTGTGACTTACATATTAAGTTAAAGAGGCTTGCCTTTTGCCTTATTCACCTCTGCTTCTATTCCAGGTGCTTAGCCCAGGATAAGGGACAGAAACAACTGCAGGGGCAGCATAAAAACCTGTTAAAACACTGATTAATCCTGTTCATGTCATATCATAGCAAAATCAAAATAGCACACTAAAGCCTTTACCACTTCAAGTCATGACACCTAAACTGGGCACTCTTGACATATGAATAACAACTCCACAGATTAGAATAAAAATGTAAGTTTAGAGGGGAAACTTCTTTCTGTTTTTTTGAGGTACCAGAGATTGAACTCAGGCCCTTGTGCTTGCCAGACAAATGCTTATTCTACTGAGCTATCTCCCTGGCTCCGTAAATTTCCTTAGTTAAGAACTTACGTGCAATTTTTGTCTTGAATCACCAACACTGACTACAACAAGCTTAAAACATGTATGTTTGGAACTATGGATGTTTTGCCATAGACATCTGTAAAAGAACATGACAGCTCACTAGACGTTGGTCCAAGGTGCCAGTGCAAGCATTGAGCCTGTCTCCTGGTTGACATGGAATGTAAAGGCTGAACCTTAGAGACCAGAGTCACAACAAAACAAGCAAATGGCTTCACAGTGATCTTCCTCCCAGGCAAGGGCACAGCCACTGTCCTATCCTCACTTTGCTTAGAAAAGCTGCTTGATTAGGCATGGACACTGCTGCCTGCAGGGTGTAAGACCTATTGGGTTTCCTAGAGTCTGGGATAAGTCTAGTGAATTCATAGCATCAAGGGTCTTAAGTGGCGGGGGGTGGGGGGAGGGTGGCGGCAGATGAGCTCTGAGGTTGCTAGGAGGACAGCGTTTGAGGTCAGGCAAGGTAAATACCTTAAGAGCTTCGAAAGAAACACCAATTCAGATCTAGTAAGCACCCCTATCTCCCACACAATGGCTTTAATGGAAGGAAAACAAGATGGCACTGCACCCTCACCACAGTCCCTAGATTCCTTTCTTGGGGGCTTTTATGGAGTTGGGAGGTTGCAGTGTACTTCCTTAGGACTGTATAAGAGTATGGAAATGCCAAAAATGTTCAACAAGAAATCTTACCCTCTCTTAAGCTCTCACTGGGGTTCCTTTGTGTGGGTGAGGACAGTGCTTCAGCTTGAATTTCAGGGGAGCAAAATTTTCTCCCTAGTCAATGAGCTACAGGTCCATATTAATCTTATCTTTTAGTGTTTTTTTTTTTTTTTTTGTCAGTAGCACTGAATATGTGCTTTTTCATTCCTGCTCAACTGGGTATTGATGCTGTACACATACAGAAAGCAGATCCAAAGTTCAACTTAATTGTGAGAAACCGAATGGATGGCTGAATGGATAAATGAGGGCTGAGGAACATACCGCTTCTCTACAGAGCTTTGTATCCTCTGGGGAAGAGGCCACCTTCTCCATCACTTGAAGGGCTCGGTTCAAGTAGCCTGGTTTCCATATCAGAGGCATGTTGGGGTACACTGCCCGAAGTCCATGCTGCATTTCCACCTTTCCTGTGGCCAAAAAGAGCGATGAAGAATGCTCAGTTATGTCCTTCCATTATATCTGAGACTGAGGATTGGCAGTTCCAAGTCTGGCTATTATACAAGCAGCAGATCATTTCAAATGTGCACCAAGAATCTCACCTTCATTTACCAACTTGGTGATATTTTGGAGAAATGATGAATATGGTAAAGTTTAGTGAGGTGTGGTGGTGCGTGCTATGTGGGAGGCTGAGGCAAGATTATAAAACTCAAGTTCAGCCTGTGCAATTTAACGACCAAATGAGACCTCTTTTCAAAATAAAAAATGCTTTGAGTTCAATTTCAAGTACTGTATTGAAACAGTACTTGAAAGAACAACAATGAAGTAAAACTGATTGCACACACTTTGTAATACAAAATTTATGTGACTTAGTTTTCCTCTTTTTCACTTGGGCTGGCAAACTTTTGTAAGACTGCCTGAATGACTGGCCTGAGGGAACTTTCAAGAGGAAGCCATATCTGCCTCCACAGAGAGTTCCCCTTACACCAAAAGTCAACAGAAGTACAATTTTTGCTTCAAGACTCAAACTTTTCCCAGAAAAAAAAAATTCCACAGGGGAGGAAAGAAAGAAAAGTTTAAAAAAATGAAAAAGTGAAAACAAAGTATAAGTAGGAAGGGGAGGTATTGAAGTGAGGGGAGGGCAATGAAGGAAAAAATAGGCAAGTGATAGCATGCACACGTACATATTCTCTAGGATGAATGTAATCCTTATCTGTACCTAAAGTGTACCAATAAAATCTGATTAGAAAACGAGAGAAGAGCCAGGGAGATAGCTTGGTGGAATAAGTGCCTGCCTGGCAAGCGCAAGGTCCTCAGTTTGATCCCTGGTACCACTAAAAATATAAAAAAATAAAAAAATAAAAAAATAAAATCAGAGAAAAGTTCATGTAAATGAGCAAAAAAGTTAGGATTGTCAAAAAATGTGAATGACTCATCTTTGTTGATTTAACAAGTAAAATATATTTACATATTTGAATTTTTATTTCTTCTAATAAATATATGACTATCTATTAAAAAAAAATTCCACAACTTTGCTATAATGAAAACTTGTCAACATCTGATAACTTGCCCTTACCAAGAAATGTCTGATAGTTTTTGAAAACTGCACAGTAATCAGTGTATGGTCTCTATGAAAAAAGAACTCTCCCCTCCCCCTTTCCTTTACTTGAGCTTTATTAATTCTTACATATAAGAGTCCTGGAGCTCAGTGTGGCGATTTGGACCGGGATAGGCTGACTGACTGCCGCAGCGAAAACCTGCTCTGCTCTAATGCCCAAAGTGACCTTGAGCTGCCAGGCCTTAAATCCACCTTCACTTAGCTTTCCTGGAAAGGAGGATTTGGAAAAGCTACAGCAGACTATGAGCAGACAAAGCTTATCAGGCAACAGCTAATTTTAGACCTTTAAGGTGCCTGGGGCCACACAGCAGTCCTTATGGCCACTGCTTTTACAGGGTTGAGTGAGGCCATGCAAGGAACTTTTGATCTGTTGGCTGCCAGTCACAAAGGGCAGGGCCTCTGCTAGTAAGTAACAATAGTAAGAATACTTTCCTACCCTGCCAATTTCCTGAACAATCCATACAACACATGTAAATCAGTATCAACTATAGGTGGTAAATAAGGAAAACGTGAATTTTAAAAAGTGACCAAATCTTGTAAGTTTAACAGGCAGCTTAGCAAATTCTGAAAAACCTTGTTCTCAGTTCATATCGGATTCAGCACCCAAGAATGCTCAAGTGGAGATCAACTTCAAAAGCAATTAGGCTATAACTTTTGATTTCAAAACACCAAAAGGGAAGCAGAAGCAAAGAATGATCAAGGAGGCACTTTCCCAGAGGCCTGCCTTTGAAAGGAAGAATAGGAGACCAGTGAAATAACATGTGTTTAACACACCTCCATGAATCAGGATATATTCAGGTTGCATGTTATTCACTCAGAGGCCACAGGTTCCACCCAGATTCCAGAGGCCAAGGCTGCCCCTCTTGACCTGACCCTTGGTGCAGCCAGGGCCCCATAGGTGAGCCAGCGTCCCACTCACTGTGCTTGCCCCAAAGTGCCATTAGTTATGCTCTTTGAGTTTCTCCTTATTCCCTTGAAAATAAAACTAAAGATACTAGACCAGTTTTAACTCTTTAATTCTTAATTCCTTACCTCCTGGATTTCAAGTCTAAAGAAACAGGAAGATCTCTGTTAGTGCTAGGAAAGGTCAGCGTCAGAATGTTTGCTCCCTACCTGGTCCTCATGTCCAGCGTGCTCATCACCATCCACAGCCACCACACCCATTTCTCTCCTTGTAAGCAGTGGCCCTGGGTTTTAAGAATGGTCTTAAGGGCTGGCCAAATAGCTGAGGTGACTAAAGTGCCTCAGGCAGAGCACAGCAGGGGTTTGACCGCTGGCATGCAGTGCCATGCTGCTCTTGGAGGACACTGAGACAGAGAGTGAGACTGGGCATGGTGGTGCGTGCCTGTAATCCCAGTGCTTGGGAGGCTGAAAACAAATCACTACGAGTCTGATCTGTGCAGTGAGACCGTGTACTAAATACATTAAAAAAAAAAAAAAAAGTTTTAGGTCTGCCTTATGTTACAACTGTGGTCTATTTTTATGGCTATAAATGAAGGTTGTACTTGGGAGTTTCACTGGTAAGTTTAAATTGAATTATAATCTTATTATTCACTAGAAGACTGCACTAATGTATCCATGAAGAACAACATATATAAAAGGATCACTTAGCTTACCAAGAAGGGCATAGCCATATAACTGCGAACTCACACCCACTGAGTTCTTCTGTTTTAGGCCTGGAAGTAACAGGGATGCACCAAAGTTCCTCTCCTCTTCACACTGCAACAGGAATGCACCAGATCAGGATCCGGCTAAACAATGGGTATTTAATGCAAGAACGTGGTTTGTAATATCACAGAGGGGATGAACTCATTGTAGTATTAAAAATAACAAAGCTATAAAAAATAAAAGCCTAATTTTTATAAATAATTGTATAAGTATATTTAAAGAAAAATACAAAATAATATTCTCTATGTGAAGAAATTTCTGGGCATCAAACTTATAAATAGTTTCCTTCTTGTATTTTTCAAATTTCTGGCAATGATTAACAATTCCTTTTACAATCAGAAAAGCAAAACAAAAACTCAAGAGCATATGCTGAACCTGCATTGACAACTAAGAAAGATTCAGTGCCTGTCAGCACACACTCTCTGTGGCATGAGGGAGGCCGCTTTTGAATTTTGTACAATTCACAATTATAAGCCTTTTTCTTTACAATGTTAAGATAAATACCATGGAGTCGTTTTCAGATAGATGTGTGATCTTAGAAAGAAATGAGGCAATCAGGACAACACTTAATGATTACCTCCTTCAACCCAGGGTTTAAAATCACACTTCAATAAAATGGATGACTTCTGAGGTGGGGGTGGCACAAGAAAAACCATTAGCACTGCTAAGCTTGCTGCATACTTGTGACAGCAGCAATGATGGACACCTCCTTGGAAACGCAGGGCCTTGAGGACAGCCTTGGCAGCTCCCCAGACAATGGAGACTGAGCGTGGCAGTGCCACAAGAGTATACACCAGCCAGGGCTGCAGCCTTGAGACACACAAATAGAAAGTTCAGCCTGCCCTGTATTCGCTCAGAGGTGAGGGAGAAAGCAGAGAATCACAAGGTCTGGAGGCTGCAATGGGGTCCAGGTGTTTACAGGCGCCTGAATTTCTTGACTGTGAATAGCCTTTGTGCAACATGAAAGCTCCTGTTCAAGGTTTTCCTTAGTGTGTGTGTGTATGCATGTGCACACTCATGATGAGAGGGTGGGAAGAGAAAAACAACAACACTGTTGGACAGTACAGATAAGTGAAAGGCTGATGATTAAGGATGAGCCTATTTTATGCTAAAAAGCCAATCATTGTTAATCTTGGGAAATTCGATTTTCTCCACAAACACTGCTTGAAAAGTTGGCCCAATAAATAATAAATAAGAAAGATTGAAAACATTTCTCTCCCTATAGACTAAAAGCCAAATAAGCAGTAAAGTATATAAACAACAGTTACTTCTGATGTGCTAGGAATGAAGCAGGTATGGTGAGAGTGATCAGAACAGTGACATAGGTTGTACATCTCTAGCCTCAAAATATGAAACTTTTTGAGCACTGATGTGACACAGTGAGTGGAAAACTCCATACCATGAAAGTGTTTCAAGATTAAAATTATTAAAAGTGTAAGATTACCTCCAGCTACAAGCACATGAAACACAAGTGAAGTCTGTTCAGATTTGGGCATCATCCACTAGTCATCCACTAACTCATTACACATGTGCAAATATCTTATTACATATGGGCAAAGATTCTAAAACCTGAAAACTAAAATCTGAAACACTTCTGGTCTCAAGCATCTTTAAAAATGATACTTGGGTGTTACCTGACCAACATCCTCAAGGTTTGCTCATTTTACAACTTTTTTTTTTCTTTGCAGAACTGGGGATTGAACTCAGGCCCTTGAGCTTGCCAGGGAAGTGCTTATTCCACTAAGCCATCTCCCAGGCCTAAGGTTTGCTCATTTTATATGTGAGCCTCTCCCATGAATACAACGTACTCCCTGCTCTCATTCCCCTTTATGACTAGACATCTTGGAAGAGCTGCCTATACTTATACCTCCTTTTCCTAGCTCTAAACCATTCCACAATGCACTCCTGTTGGGATTCCTGCTCCGCTACTCTATGGAAACACAGGTTCCAACTCTATGCTCTAAATTCAATAATATTTTTTATTCTTCACATTTCCTTACCTTGTGATGGTTAATACATTGTGTCAACTTGAGAATTTAAGCTCAGAAGCTTAACTAAATGACTCAGCAGGGGGCCAGGCTCCTCACTTTGTAAACATCCTAAGCTTGTGCAAGAGGAAGGCATGGAGATGGTATAGGCAGAGGGAGGAAAAGAAGCCTTGACTTCCCCCTTTCTTACTCTGGCTGCTTTTGCTGTCTTCTGTTGCCCCTGCATCATGTTACCCTGCCTTGGAGCCAGCTGATTAGACTGAACCCTCCACAAACCATGCACTAAATAATTTTCCTTTCTTAATCTTGGGTGTTGGGGTGAGAGAAAAGTAACTAATACACCTACTAAGACCCTTCTTTCATGGATTTTGTAATCCAATGTGGGGAGCAGCTGAGATGGAGATGGACCACACATTTGGCCTAGAACAAAGCCAGTCATGAACACAGAGCTCTGGAGGCCTGCCATGTACACAAGTCATTGGAATGAGGGCATGGCCAGCCCAGCAGGTATCTGGACTTGGTGTTCTTCCCTGTTAACAGAGCACCCTTAGCTCTGAATGTTTCACTTTCAGTATTCTCAGCAAAACACTGAGGCCTTGCACTTTTGATTCCATTGTGTGTTTCCCCAGTTTTTACCCTGTATAAATAAGAGGCAGACCGTGGCATGTTGTTGCTGCCCCTCCTCAGAGGTCAGCTTCCACTCAGTCCCAGCTTTTCTTGTAGTGTGCCTATAGTTTTTTCTTTTCAAGTTTTTAAATTAATTAGCTAATTATTTGGTACAGGCTATCGCTAGGCAGCCCAGACTCATAATGATCCTTCTGTCTCAGCCTCCCTGTGCTCTGGGATTATAGACGTGTGCCATCACACCCAGTTTTGGTGGCCGGCACAGCACAGGGTCCTGGGTACTGAACCAGTATCCTTGAGCTTGCCAGGCAGGCACTTAAGCTATCTCCCCAGCCTTGTCTAGGATTTTTCCTAATCTCCCATCGCCCCCTCTCAGGAACCTGCTGGCTGTGCAGGTTGTGGCAATCAAACACATTCCTGACTTTCCTTCTTATTCATTTTAACTGACATATGTTTATACATACCTATGAAATACAGTAAAATATAATTTGATACCTGCATACCATGTTGATTTCCCTTGCTTTTGCTCTCTAGCTCATTTGTAGACATTTACACATTAAGTATAAATCTCCAAATTTGTATCTGCCCGCTGTGGTGGTACACACCAGTAATCTCAACACTCAGGAGCCTGAGGCAGGAGGAGTTGGAGGCTAGCCTGGGCTACATGGTAAGTTCAAGCCCAGCCTGAATTATACATCATGACCTTGTCTCTAAACAAAGGAAAACAATTGCATGTTCAGCTCCTATCTTTTGATTATGTCCCCAACATCCACCATGAAATCTCTTCACCCTCAAAAGCAACTCAAATTGTAACAAGTTCAGGGCCAGGTTAGTGATTTTTCCTTCCTTATAAAACCTGGACTTCTTTCAGTTCCCTTTGCAAACACATGATAACCTCTGTCCAAATGAGTCAGAAACCAAACCATATTTGACCACTACCTTTTTTGCTTATATATATAATTCATCTTGTAATGTACTTCCAAAATATGTCCAGCAGGAATTCCAACTCCAGTACACCCTGGTTGCTAGATCATATTTATCTCTTGCTCAGATTACCTGTATGCCTCTAACCTGGTTTGACCAGAATAACTACACTGTCATGAAAACATTTAAAACACCAAGAACAATGTAAAGTAAGTTACATTTAAATCTCAGTCATTATTGTTTTTACTACTGTCATTCTTAGGCTAGAAATAAGCAATGATTCAACATCCTAACTTAAGAGCTGAAGCCAAAACTTGGCATTCTAGAATCCTAGGACACAAGCGATCTAGAGTAACCTTACCAAAATACACAAATGGAATAATCAGTATTAAATATCCTACATTGTGGTTAAAGTTAGCTGTCCACCTGCTTCTTTGACACAGGATGTTCCCTGCACATTCAGCTCTCAATGATTAAAAATGACCCATTTCTGGATGTCTCAGGTGACTCAGCCCAGCTCGAGTTTAAGAATGCCCACAAGAAGCCAGGGTGCAGCTGGGTGGTACAGTGCCTGCCAAACATGCATGCAGAAGACATATAGAATAAAACTACCTATACTTGCTCTTAGCAAAAAGACTGGGAAGCATACAGCTCAGCAGACTAAGCTTGCTCAGGCTAGCATAGGGACCAGGGGCACCACAAGCCATGCCAGTCCTGCCCCTGGGTGTGCTGAGCTAGAGACCAGGAGTGGTAGTACACACCTGCAATCCCAGCACTGGGGAGGCTGAAAACAGAAGGATTACTACAAATCTGAGCTGTGCAGTGAGACCCTACCAAATACAAAACTAGATGCCTGAGGTAGGACAAAAGACAAAATAAACAGCCCCTAAAACAAACAAAAAAATCAAATCAAACAAACAAGCAAACAAAAACCAAAAATTCATACAAGGGTTTGATTTCAGATTCTCTCAAGCAGAACATCTGCTCTGCTGGAAATCAGTAACTGAAATGTCCAGATTGAACACTCCTTCCAGGGTATGCAGGACCACAGGACCACGTTGGATGCCTCCTTCCAGATTTTGAGAGCAAAGTGTCTACACGACCAGCCACTGCTTGCTCTTTCTTAAAATTCTAAGTACTGCTAAAAGGCGGATTACTCACGCTGAGGTTGGTCTTCTTCGCCAGGCAATGATATAAAACATAGAGAGAAAGGAGCTGGGTGGAGGGCAGCTCAAATTCTTCTTGCTTCATGATCTCAAAAACCACAGATAAGGCATCTGGCAAGAAGATGAAAGTGAAAATAAGAGGAAATTAACTGGAGGTTAACATCAGCAAATCTCTAACTACAAAACTGGAGAATAGGGCCAGGAAGATAGATTGGCGGCATAGCACTTATCTGGCAAGTACAAGGTCCTGAATTCAGTTCTCAGTACCAAAAACAAAACAAAACCAAACAACAACAAATTAAAATAAAAAACTCAAACACAGCAGAAAAGTCAACATAATTAAGAAGTAAAAAATGTAGGTCCTAGTCCTAGTTCTTCTATAAAGTAGGTCTTTCCTAAGCCTTTAGTTTCTATTGTATATACTGTAATATACTAAATCAGGTGATATTACATTAATGTGTCCAAGGATATTAAATAAATCACTGCCCTTTCCTGGTTCCCAGTATCATCTTCACAGAAATAAAATACTATTTGTCCTATTTGGAAAGAGTTTCAGATAATCCTACAAGATAATATGGAAAATTCTTTGCAAATTGTGAAGCAAGCTCAAGTCACAATGCCCATTCGTCAGGTGAGCTCAGGCCTACAGAAAGGAAGGCAGTATATCATTTCCAAAGTATCCCTGACAAGCCTGGCCCAGAGGTTGGGCTCAGCTGCATGCCCCATCTCTCTTCTGGTGCCTTCTCCCTGTTGAGGCAGAAGAGAACGAATGCTAAAAGAAATTCTAAATTCCTAGGCATTATTTTAATGTCAGAAAAACGGTGGTAAAACAGGGAAAATGCTCATTCATAAGGCCCCTCCTATAATATATAACATATGTTTGTTTGCACACAAATGCTGCTTATAGAACAGGCCTTGAAAAGCTCCTAATGGATTTGCCTTGATCTTCTACAATATATCTAGAATGTAAAAAAATCAATTCACATGTCCATCCACTAGTTAACTCTTGTAAAAGAATGTTAATACTGGTTTAAAGGGCTGGGGAGATGGCTCAGTGGAATAAGTGCTTCCCTAGCAAGTGCAAGGGCCTGAGTTCAATTCTCAGTTCTGCCAAAAAAAAAACCAAAACAAACCAAAACCAAAAAAAAAAAACCTGGTTTCAAATGTAAAGCCTACATCACAAATACAACAGACATTTTCTACTGATTGAGTTATTCTGTTACTATTGTATATATTTATAATTATGAAAGTATTAGGATGACTTTTAGTTGTTCCTAACTGGCTGGTTTTGCACATGCAGTGGTCCCTTACTTATGGAGGCTATATTCCAGACACCCCCGAGATAAGTGAAAACCAGTGAAGTTGCGGCATTGTATTTATTTTAGTATTTATGTATATATTTTAAGGCTTTATAAGCCCTTCCCACACTCTTATAAACCTTTCCCACATGTTTAAGTACACTTCCAATGTTCTTAACCATTTTCTAAACTTGTAAATCTATGTAATTTTAATAATATACATATATTGTACAATACAGTATGTATTCATCCACTAAAGAAACATGCACTGTAGTAAAGTGTATTTATTTTGATTTAATATTCTTTTAATGTTAGAATTAACATTTCAATATATTTTTATATATTTAAAAAATTTTAGGCAAAAATCATTAAAACCATATACTATGCATATAGATATATACACATTATTGCAATATCCCGTGAAAAATCTGCAATAAACAATTTAGATTAATATTTTTGTCAAACTCGTGAAATAGTGAGTCTATGAAAGTCAAACTGCGCAATAGTGAGAGACTACTGTACTGTTAGGGATCTAAAAGAGACCATAGGTATAAATTTCTATATTTTTTATGAAATGGAGAAACAGACAGACCAGACAGATCTGGAAGTAAACTAGTAAATCTAACAGAATAGGGAACTGAAAGATTTTCTTTTAAATAAATCAATAATATTTTCAAAGAACACAAGGATAATAACCTGGTTAAAAACAACAACACAAGAATAAGTGCTTGCCTGGCAAGTGTAAGGACCTGAATTCAATCCCTGGTACTGAAACAACAACAACAATAACACAAAAACTAAGTTCTGCCAACTATTCATTCAGAATACAAATTTATACATGAAAACTAAATCATATTTACTTTGTTCTTTATTTATATTCTGTTCTTCAACCAGCTTGGGAAGTAAGATTAGACTGGTTGTACAATGAGCTTTTCTCTATAATTATTTATGCACTTTTATATTTCCTGTCTTAACAAATTTTTTTTTTTTGCATAGAAGATAATAACTTTCCTGAAAACTCTTCTGTTTTAAGGAATGATGTAAAGGTGTTACTAGGAAATAAAGGAGAACGTGTCTGCATTATACTCTTCCCTTTAGAAGCTGGAAGACCTATAACAACTGGGATTGGTTTCTTACCTTTGTAATTTTCTTTCTTTATGAAAGAATCCAGCAATAAGTTGAATGTAAAATTATCTGGAAAAATTCCATACTGAACCTATAATGAAAATGAAAATAAAAGGAAAATTTTTATTTATTTTAATTCAGTGTGTAATGTATGCCTATGCATTATTCAGGATAAAACCTGCCACCATTAGCCTTAAACTGTCTGACTATCATTTTACAGCATCTGTGACAGTGAAATAGAAGCTGTGACTCATGAAATTTGGTAACTAGAACTGCTGGTCAGGGTGAGAAACTTGTGAGTGGGTGTCTGATACAAGACAACTGATATGTGAAAAATAAAGCTCCATTCTAACACCTCATCAGAAGAGCTATAATGAAAAAAAGAAAAGCCAAGTAACTCCACCTCCCAACAGTTCAGTGATTCTTTTTATAATGTATGAATAGCAACATAAAAATGAATACAGCATTCCCTGTATTTTAAAGACCCAGAAATATGCCAATGAATAAATGTGGACCTGCTTTAGAATTTTTTGTAAAGTACTTTGAAGCCTCAGGGCCACAGAATCAGATTTCTGAGAATTCGGCACAGAAACTTGAAGTTTCAATGAACTTCTTATATGATTTTCACACACACTGAAGTCTGACACCTGGTGACCTGGACTGCAGCACATTTGTCTCACATTTGTACTACAGGAAGACTGCCCGCCATGTCCCATGCTGCTTGTTCTTCCCTCACCAACTGCCAAAAGCACCTGAGGCATTTCCCCAATTGTGCCACTTCCTGAAGAGGTTCAGATATAGCCCTGACCCCAATTGTGATATTGTGTAGACCTGACTCACTGTCACCAGCAGGCATAGGATACCTCAGGTATGTTGAATGGAAAAGCCTTTAAAAGCCACTATTATTTCTCAAAGCAGTCATCCAAATCAGCACTAGTCCCTGAGGTAGGGTAAATTCCAAATATCTTAGGATGATAAATCATTAAAGCTAGAAAGAACCTGAGAAATCAACTGATCCATGATTCTCAATCCTCAGTATCAATCAAAATCAACTGAGAGCTTAAAATAAAAATACCTATGAGGGATAAAGAGGCATAGCACATTTCATTATTTTTTTTAGTAATTAATACATTGTACATTGTTATCTTCATAGTAGTTATCCATAGTACAAGAAGCAGACAGGAATGTCCTGTCCAAACACTATTAGTACAAATCTTCTCACTGAGTTAAGCGATAGTAACTGTGTATCTATCCTAACTATTCTGTATATACAGATACAAAATGGTCCTTCCTTTGTAGTCCCTTTTTTTGTTTAGTCCTGTCAGAGATGGGTATCCCATTGGCATCTAAGTACTATAGGTGCATGAATTCAGCAAAACAATCCAACACAGTCCAGCAGTCCAAAATAGTAGTGGGTCATCCACAGAAGTTGTTTACTTGAGCCTTTCACAGCTCAGTATATTAATGTCTTTACTTTATATACCTCGTTTTTATACTTTTCTGCTGGATGGTTAAGACCAAGATAAAGCAAGACCTATGTAACAAGAAATGTAACTTTTGTATCTGGTAAGGTCACTCAAGTACCCTCAGGGTTTATACTGTAACCTTGTACCGCACTTTGTAGAACCTTTGTCAGTGTCAGCCACATTTCATTATTTTAGAGCAAAGTATCCAGTATGCTGTCATGGTAGATTCATGTCATTAAGCATTTTGTCATAAATGTTCATAAAATGTACAACATCAAGAATGAACTCCAAGGCAAACTACTGGCTTTAGGTGATGCAATTCACCAATTCTAATGCTTGTACCATTCTAGCTGGGGCATGATGCTGACTATGGGGGAGGTTACTTACTTATTTATTTATGTATTTATTTTTGGCAGGACCAGGGATTGAACTCAGGCCCTTGCACTTGCCAGGGAAGCACTTATTCCACTGAGCATTCTCCCCAGCCCATGGGGGAGGTTATATATGTGCCGGAGCAGAAAACAAAGGGAAAAATCCCTATTTTCTGCTCATTTTTGCTGTGAATCTAAGACACAGAAGTTATTAAATAGCCAAACAATATAATAACAGCAATACTTGGGTACCACACAGATCAATGCAATTAATTTAGCATTTCAAGGGTAGAAATAAGTATCTATAATTTTTAGAAAGCTTTTGTGTGACTATAATGGGCAGACAGAGTTGGAAATCAGTGGTTTAATAAGTACAACCTGCTCAAATCAGAGTTGAAAAACTAGGACTTAGAAGAAGTTTCCTGAAGGACTTGGTGCAACTGGTGGGGCCTATGGGTGTGCGACCTGTCTCTTTTGGCCCTTCAGCTAGTGATCTTGTCATTAAAAAGATTCTGGAGGCAGCAGAAATGAGACAGAGTCTGTTTATTTTTCTACACAAGCTCTTCCTGTTTCATCACAGGAGTCTTTTGAGGGTAATCTGTGTCGTACTCTGAAGAGAGCTGGATTTTACTCACGCCTTCGTGTGAGCCTATCCCTTTCCCTCTTGAGGTTCAAGGCCATCACTTGATCATCTAAGAATCAGGCTTAGTCATCTACTTCTCTCTTACCTAGTGACTCAGAGCCACTCCCCCATCCTCACTCCAGTATACCCTATACTCTAGGTCAACGGGCAGCAAATTATTTTCAATAATTTGCATCTTTTGATGATCATCTTAAATGATACTTCATATTAATTCTTTTCTTCCAATGGTATTCCTTCTCTTAGTTCCTCTTCTACTAGTATTCATGGATGGCGCTTACATTTGGTTAATATCAGACTTATCAGTGAACTTGCTTTTCTGCCTTATTACTTTATCTGCTTTCTGAGGGAAAGTAGATATTGTTCATTCTTGTGTTCACCACTATAATCCACATCTGTGCTTCACATACAAACCTGTGGACAATGTATGTAAAGTTGAATTGGGTTCAAGTCATGGGAATACCTATTCTGCTCAGAGAGGACACAAAAACAAAATCAGTATTCCTTGTGAGTTCACACTTTCAAGGTCCAGTGAGACCCACAATAACAATACTAGAAACTTTGGTTTATTTTGTACTTTCTTTCACACCATGAAGGCAATGAGTACTCAAGGTCTGGATGGAGTATAACATACAGAAACATCTTAATTATGGCCAACTCTTGGACTTGAGGGGAGGCATCATGGGACTTGAAAGGGACAGCATGAATTACCTAGGAGGAATTTTATTTATTTTTTGGTACCAGGAATCGAACTCAGGATCTTGTGCTTACCAGATTGGTGCTGTGCTACTGAGCTATATCCTCAGCAACAGTGTCTTTTAAAAAACTAAGTCTGAATATTCTAGAAATCACATTAAAATAGCAAAAGTGGTCATTTCTTCCCACTCCTAGACTTCATCAAAAGAAATAATGGAGGGAATTTAAGGTTCAAGGGTTAGGGATAAAGAATAAAAGGAGCTCATGTGCAGTTTCTTATAATTGGATAACCTTTCACATCTACCTGTCTTTCCTGACTCATTCTGCTTGGAAAAGCAGCAGCTCAGGGATTTTTATTCTTGATTTGTTCATTGATTTATATCCATCCATATTCTGGAAAGGGTTGTCTGAGGACAAAAAATTTAAGAGTAATTTCTAGTGCTATTCTCTTTTGTATTATCATGTCATGAAGCTCTGTGATAGTTTACACCTAGATTCCCCTCAAAGCCTCCTGGTCTCTGAGATGGGTCCTTTAGAAGGTGACTGGATTATGGAGACAAAATAGTGGCCTTACCGTTAAAGGTGGGTGTGACTTGGAAGGGTGTATCCCTTCCTCAGCTCCTCCTTTCATACTCTGCTACCTGGCCACAATGACACGAGCTGCCCTCCTCTGCCCAGGCCCTTTTGCCTGGACCCTGCAAGGATCCAGGTACTGAAACGGGATCCAAACAAGATCTCTAAATTGTGGGTGCCAGCCAGGCATGTCGTCCTAGTAATGTGGAAAATGCCTAGGATAGCAACTCACCTTATTGACAATGGTATACAAGGCTTTGTCTTGGGCACCATATTTTAGACATTGCCTAATCCATGTGTGGATAGTCCAGGCTCTTAGGTATAAGCAGTTGGGACTGTGTCGAAATCTAAACAAAGCACAAGACAGCTGGTGTTATCTCTTACATGTCTATGAAATAATATCTCTATGAGTAGGTCCTTGCCTTAGGTATTTACTGAGTGTAGTCAAAATGGCCAAGACCTGAAAATCAACACCTGAGAAAAGTTGAGGTTGAAACTCATTAACTATAAGTCTGAATGAAAAGAGAAAGCAAAGTATTAATAAGAAAATTGCAGAAAATTTATTCCTTGTTTAATAATCCCTGCTTCAATATGTTTTAATGAGATTTATGAAAAATGATTCAGGTAAAATACTAACCATGGCATTGTGTAAATACATATTTTAGTAGTAGCGAGATGAAAATCAGAAGCTGATACTTTATTAGTTCTTAAAAATAGATGAGGGTAAAAATATAAAATAACAACATAACTCTAGAGGGAAATCTGCTTTGGGTATTACTGCTATCTTGTGGCACTTAAGAGACTAGGGCACTTTACTGAATTGAAAAACAAACAAACAAACAAGAAAGGGATTTACAAAACTAAGGTTGAGCAAGATTCAGGAGACACAGTGCTGCCAACTTACTCTTGGCTCCAGTCCATCCCCTTGGGCTCCTACAGTGCTCCAAGAGTTCCACACAGCTTGGCAAGAGAACTAACTGTACAGTAACAGCATTCTCACCAAATCATTCTTGATGCTGCTCTCACCCCCAGTCTACAAACACCGCAAACAGCTGCTTCTCCTTATTCCTCAAGGTCTGGGAAAAAAGACTGAGTTGGGGAGGAAAGAAGGCTGTGAGGAAGACATGTGTGGAGAGAGGGCTTTGTGGCCCTTATTGTGTTTGTTGTGATTAGGATGACCTTTGTCATATCATAACAGCTGAAGCCCATGCATTTCTTTTAACTATCAAGAAGCATGCCTGTTTCTGGGTTCATAACAAAATCAAAAAAATTTTTAAAAAGAAAAAGGTAAGACAAGACTTAGAGCTAAAGGATTCTGTGCCATGTATGCATTGAGAATGAAGCTAATAACAGTGCATTTAAGAGATTCATTATTCAACCAGCCACTTGCTATTTCTGGTATCTGATATTGGGATAGTTTCCTTTACAACAGGTGCCAAAGTAAAAACTGAGGAAGGAGAGGAAGAGAGAAACAGTACTGAATTTAGGTTATCTATTGGCTCTCTGGTGAGAAGTTTGGCAAAAATAAGATGCAAAAGTATCTTGGAAGTGTAGGGTCATCTAGCCCCCTCCCTTTCTGTAGTACTAAGGACTGAGCCCAGAAGGACACTACCACTGAGTGGCAGCCCCATCCTGTTTTAGTTTCACATTGAAACATTTGAGGCAGCGTCTTGCTATGTTGCTCAGGCTAGTCTCAAATTTGTGGTTCTTCTGAGTAGCTGGGATTCTGGGTGTGCACCACTGGGTCCTGCTCCATTTTAAAAATTATCTCAGGCTTGCCTGGAACATCATTTACTCTTTTGTACCACTTCAAAATCAGAAGACAAAAGTACTGGACAGGTGGACTGGACACTAGATCTAATCTGAGATGAAAGTAAGTTTTGTCCCAGCATTTCATGTTTTCTCTCACAGTTGCAATTCAACAGGTGTGCTACTTAGGACCCACTCCTGTGACTGTGAAAATCTGAGACATGAAGTGTAATGACCAATGAGAAGTTATTTTATTTTAAATGAATTTGTTTTTCAAGTTCTGGGAGTGAGTCCAGAGCCTTATACATGCAAGGCAAACACTGCTGCTAGCTGTTGTTCTAAACAATGTTTATTTTTAAGAGAACACCAAGTGAAACAGCAGTGTACTACCTCAGTGATAATGGTTCCACATTAGGTGTAAACTCCCTGGGTAAGTGGGACAGTGACTGGCATACTCCAATGATCCCTTAGGGCCTGACATGATTCTTGGCTCACAGTAAAACATTGTATTAAATTTTTTTTTTTTTTTTTTAACCAGGGATCGAACTTGGGACCTTGCACTCATTTGTCAGGCAGGCACTTATGCTGCTGAGCTATCTCTCCATATCCACACAGTAAAATTAAAAAAAGGGGGGGGGGCTTCAAGCAGCCCTGTGTTAAATACTATTGTGTGTGGATCATTTTGTTAACATCTATGGTACACGAGTACATTCCCTTTGTGGAACATTTATTCCCACATTATAAATAAATACATACATGTATTTAACAATAATAAAGGTGTGGCGTGGCTAAGGACCAAAGGAACTGCTAGATGTTAAAGAGGTGTTGTTGTAGTGGTTATCACAGTTAGACCATTCCTCATTTTAAAACTAAACAAAATAAACAATGCCAACTACCTTCTTTACTCAAAGCTATTCTATACCTAATTCTCACTTACACCTAGTTTGCCTTAGGAGGTCTCCAGTGACCATTGAGGTTATAACCTTTTCTGTAGAAGGATTTGAAACCATATCCATGGCTGTATCTAGCTCAACACCTTTCTTTTATTCACAGTCAGCAGTCACTATAAAGAATAACTAAGATTAATGGTGGTACTTAGCTATAGACCTCTAAAACTTAATTTAAATTTATTTTACATATTTGGTACAGGGTCTTCAGGGTCTCACTATGTAGATCAGACTCACTCTGATTCTCCTGTTTTGCTGGGATTATAGGCACAGGCCACCACGCCCAGCCTCAATAGTCGTCTCAACCCCCCTACCCCTTCACATGGCATGCTAGGGATCACACCCCAACCCACTGTGCTCTGCCTAAGCAGGCGCGTTAGTCCACTGAGCTATTTGACCGGCCCTTTAAATTAAATTTATTTAAAGCCACTTGCAAACTTTAAGGCTAACTTCTATATATGGAAGAACAGAAGTCTTTTTTCTCAAATGTCTATTTTTCACACTTTATTTCTTTTTTTTTTTTTTTTTTTTTTTTTTTTTTTTTTTTTTTTTTTTTTTTTTTTTTTTTTTTTTTTGTCTTTTTTTGAGACAGGGTCTCACTGTGCAGTTCAGGCTGGCCTTAAGCTCACTTTGTAGCTCAGGCTGGTCTCGAACTCACAACAATCCTCCTGCCTCAGCCTCCCGAGTGCTGGGATTACAGGCCTGCGCCA
>PVKA01000633.1:0-187661 GCA_004027165.1 Ctenomys sociabilis | reverse complement strand
TGACCCTACACTAAGATCTAAACATTCTGCCATCTTCCTAACATGTCTTATTTTCACAGGTCCCAGTCCTTCATGAGGTCTTTTCTTTCTTGCCTTTTTTCTCTCTGTCTATCAGGAAATTGTTATTCTACAACCAAGACCTGACTCAAGAGACAGTCCTCTTAGAAACCATTCTTGACCCACATCAGGTATTTTTATAGCTGTCTTTCTGCTGGGGAGTGATTTTGATCCATTCACACCAAGGATATGTGGCAATGTTTAGGGCTGTGTTTTGTAACAGGACTCTGGAGAGGAAGTGAACTGAGTACTTACTGACTCCAGGAAGGAGGAACCTGCATGTAACTGAACCTCCTGCAGTGCTCACAGAAGATGCTGCAACAAAATCACCAGGCCCTGAATGGCAGCACTACCATGAATGGGGCCAGGGGGTGGGGGGAGACTCGAGTTCATTCTCATTTTCTCTGAGCTACCTATGAAATTGTGATGTCCTCATGACCATAACTTCTTCCACTTGAGATTTCCAGCTTTTACTACACTAAGATCTTACCTGACAAAAATAATTCAATAGCACTTAGTGGAAAAATAGACAAATTAATAAGTAAGTGAAAAATATTGTATTAAAGAATATCTTTCAGATGCAAAATAGTTGTCTGATCAGGCCACATCCTTTTATATTATTAAACTGAATGTAATGACTTTCAGAAGGAATCATATCCTTCTTTTTTAATTGTTTAAAAATATTTATTTTAAGTATTTATTTATTTATTTACTTGGTACAGAATCTTACTATGCAGCTTGGACTCACAGTGACCCTCCCATTTGCAGCCTCTCCAGCACTGGGATTACAGGCATGAGCCATCATGCCTGGTTTCAGTAACCGGCGGGGCATGCTTAGGATTCTGGAGCTGGCAGGGCACATGGTACCGGGGATCAAACCCGGGCCCTTCCATTTACCAGGCAGGCACTTAGACTGCTGAGCCAAAGGGCTCCTATTCTTATTCTGTAAAATTTACCTTTGATTTTTCCCCTCCTCTGTTGGACATTTACAACTTCATGCTATAAGCACAAATAAATGTCCTCCTGCAAATGAAACAATATCTCACATTGTTTTAAACCTAAATGCTAGTGTTGTTTAGAAGATTGTTCCATTGCCTGTGATAAATATACTGAACTGAGGGAAAGCACAGAAATTAATCACATGCAGATAACTCATTTGCCTCGTGTGAGTTCTATGAAGGTGATTTAAATCTTTCAGAGCTTTAGACTCGCAGTGTCTGTTTGTGCCCTGAACAACACTGAAAATAGGTGACAACTTTAGCATAATCAACTACCCAATTACTCGAGCAGCAAAGAATGGGAGGGAGAAATTGCTGATGTCAACGTTTATATGCCAGTGTCAAGTGAGAGAAATAGTAATATAAATTAACAAAGTAAGTTGACAGCTTGGGGCTATGTACAATTCACGCAATTGCTTTTGCAGAGGAGAAATCAGAGGAAATCACTACCCCAGCCGCATGTGGCAGAACATAAGGCTTCCTCTGTCAGGTCATTGATGATACGGTAGTAAGTTTCCCAATTTCACTCCAACTTCTATGGCTTTCATTTTCTTTATTCTTTATGACACCCACTTTCGAGCTTCTCTTTGATCTGTGTCCCCTCAATGTTCTCCCCAAACCTAACAGCTTTAAATGTTTTCAAAGTCAGTAGTCTGAAGAACAGCTCTCCTTACTTCTCTGTTCAAAATTTTCCCCCAGTCCATACCCTTCTTCCTCTTTACTCTTGTCTTTTCTTCAACTACCAGCCTTATTATTGATTCCTCAAATCAATTTTTCATCAGTGTTACCACCCAATCTTCCCCACCACACAAAGAAGCTTAATATTCATGCTACAAAGCCAAGCAGAAAATGAAAATGCTTGATTAAAACCAGTATAATCCCATCATCCAATTCAGATTTAAGGCTCCATATACTTTAAGGATGGAGATGTACTGATGCTTAAGAGACAAAGAGAAGAGGTACATTCTAAACTATATTGTAACTGGCTCTTCACTTGAAAGTGAAATCATAACTGACTTGCCTTTATTAGTTTTTTCTGGCTCAATTATTTCCAAAATGTTTTAAGACATAAGATCTTACAAAATATGCTAGATATAAATTTTATGTCTGTGACTGTGATTACATCAAATATTTAATACCACTGAGTCTCAATCTCCAAATCAAATTGGAAGTATCACTATTCATTGGGACATTAGATGAGCATTTTCATGTTAAAATAAATGAGATGATGTAAGAGATTCAGGCTGTGTCTGTCCAATAGCTAGTATTGCATAGTTGTTACATTTATTTTTTAAAAGGAAAAAAAAAGAAACAGGTAGAAACAATGAGCTTTTCTTTATAATGAAATATTTAAGACGCATCTTTCTAACGAGGATCTAGCTAACTATGAGGATGGGCCCATTACTCTGACTTCTTCCTTTGCAATTTAGAAAGCAAAGCAAAAGTAAATTGGTTTACATTTCACAGAGGGTCCAACAGTACAGCAGATCTGGATTTCTTGCAATGAGAATTTCTAAACACACGATGTTAAAAAATTCTGCTGGACACAACTAAAGGAACCCAAAGCTGCTTCTCTAATCTGTGTTTCTCTAGCTGCCTTTTCATGTATAGGAGAAGCATGTCCTCTTAGCTTGGAGAACCAAGCTGCCATCTCAGACAGGTATACTCAGCCCTACTGGTCAGTTCCCTCTCCAGTCACAAAAAGAAGTACCATTCTGTTATCTCTGTGGAGCTAAGTGCTCAGTCACAAAGTGAGGTCAGCCTCCACTTACTCTGCCACCCTTGATGCCCTATTTCCTGCAGCATAGCTTTGGCAGAGAAGCTCAGACAGACAAGCCCATTCTTCAGCCTAACTCACCTTTTTCAGCTTCACCACACCCTCCTGGGTTTCATAGTCTGTTGTGATTTCAAACAATTCCATACCATCTCCATCAACAATATTGTATGTGACCAAGCCATTTTCTCCAATGTCTGGGTCTTTAGCTTTCATTCTTCCTACTTCCTCCCCAGGGACAGCTCCTTCTGACACAGACATCTGGTATACACCTGGAAGAAGAAGAAGACAAAGAAAAAAGAAGAAGAAGAAGAAGAAGAAGAAGAAGAAGAAGAAGAAGAAGAAGAAGAAGAAGAAGAAGAAGGGATCTACTTTTATTTTCTTTTTATTTGACAGCTGTAAGATATCAAATTGCATTGAATCCCAATAAATTTCTCAAAGGGTTTGAAACTGAACTTTCTATTGATTGAAAACATGAAAGAGCAAAATGGATTGAAGGACGATCCCTGATGGCCCGCTTGCCAAAAGAATGCATTCTACATAAAATGTTGAAGCAATGTTGGGGCCTGGGAGGAAATGTTGGGGTCCCTTGCCACAAGTGAGGATGGCAAATGACATCCAGTTGCATTTCTCAACAGAGAATGATGGAGACCTAACATATTGCCATACTGTCAGACACCTGATTCTTCTTTTCATGTCTGCAGCATGGTCCATGACATTAACTTCAAGAATTTATGGCATAGACTAGTACCCAGGAAATAAAATAGCTTCTTTATTTAAAAGCCTAAAATATTCCACTTCTGTCGATTTTTAATCTAACACAAACTCTGTCTTTCAGAATCTTGTCTTTTCTATACTTAGTTCCCTTTTTCTTCACCTGCTTCACCACTAGTCCAAGCATGACATCCTCTGGAAAGATTTTTGAAAGTTTACTTCTTCCACATTTACATGAATGTGAAATTTCTTGGGAATGTACTATGTAATTAATATCATTATAACCCCTGAAAGCTCAATAGTAAGCACAACAGTCATGATTCTGCTCAGCATTCTAAAAGGAAAGGAAAGTACAGATATATGTATATTCTGATATCACTTCTAGGACACTAAGACAGGAAGCAAAAAAATGGTAATGGGTAGGGGGAAATGAGTGTGTGTGGTTATAGACACAGATAGAAAATGGTGTATGAGTGTGATTATGTAAATAGAATAGATGAGCTCCATTGGTGGATGTGAAAATGAGTGAATAATTCCATGTATTGATCAGGCAGCACACGAGTGAGTGTGCAGTTGCATATGTATTTGTGAGCGTGTTTATGGATGTGGATGGATGTAAGCTACTGCCCATGCTTGTGTCAATTGTATGAGGGTGGGAAGGAGTGAGAGATTCATTTTCAACAAGGTTTCCATAAGAGATATTCTATTAAAACAAGTACTGAAGAAACAGAGCAGAAAAAGCAGCACTGAGCAAATATCTAACAAGAAAGCATTTCAGGTCCAGGCAGAGCAAATTGCAATGATCCAAGTGTGGGAACATACTGGGCATATACGAAGTAGGAAGAGGACACGGGCTGTAAATGAGTCCCCTGCTAATAGAGAAGAGCACAGAGGTAGGTTAGAGCTCAGGTATATTTTTCTAAAATCATTCAAGAAGGTGAAGACTTTAAGCTGTATTTGACTTTAGGGAGCCTCTGGAGAGGGTGTGAGATTTGACAATCAATTTGTGTCTTCACATTTTAAAGATACTCTGTGTGGGGAAGGAAATACTAGCCAAACCTTTAGTCCTGCTATTCACCTCTTTGTGTTTTAATCTCCTCTGGCCCATACTTCATCAGTTACAGTATTCTATTTATAGGTTCAGTTTGGATTTATATTCAACTTAATCTCACATGCCTTTCATACTGGTACGGTAGCAAAGCATGGGGGAGAAGATAATTTCAAATGTATAGGAAGGTTTTAAAAACCTCTATATGGTGATTTTCTCTAAATCTGATTAATATTTATGGCTGTGAGCCTGGTACAGCTGGGGACAACAGTGATATACCTTTACTACATGACTGAGAAAGGCACTAATGGCTACACGTCAGGCTTGCATGGCCTATTCATTCCGAATCACCTAACAAATGCACAGTGTGAAGAGTGCAACTCGCAGCTCTTAGAATCTAGTGTGGCCCTTAATCTTTTTGGTGATCCTGAACCTTGTACCTGGGGAGGCCAAGTGTTTACTGTGGGACCCTCTGAGAATTGATAGCCCCCTACAAAACTGTTACCCTTTTGTAGATTGCTATCTGTGGATTTCTTTGCATAATTATGGTGTCTCCCTGAGGCCATGTTTCATTATCTCCCTTGTTCTCTCATCTGCAAACAGTGCAGTCATTCTGGGAATAAGCTCACAGTCTCAGATGACAAAGGTCCTTTTCTGGTAGAGGTTCTCTCATCCTAGTGACATCGTACTACACCTTTGCATTCATCTCTACACACAGGAGTGGATTTGTGTGCAAATTCTGGCTTGGTCATGTTCCTTTGGACACATTCCTTTAGCCACATTTCTCCGGACTGTATAGAATCCTGCTTCATCTTTAAAATGTAAATGTAGGATTTTGTAGAGATTTAGACTAGCGATTGGGCATTATATGATGCACAGGTATCTGCAATTAAAATTATGTATTCCATTTAAATGTAGCTTTTCTTTCAATTTCCCTAGCAATTCTAAGTGTTTTCATCTTTTTTTTTTTTTTTTTTTTTTTTGAGACAGGGTCTCACTATGCAGTTCAGGCTGGCCTTACGCTCACTTTGTAGCTAAGGCTGATCTCAAACTCACAACAATCCTCCTGCCTCAGCCACCCAAGTGCTGGGATTACAGGCATGCGCCACCACGCCCGGCTAATTCTAAGCATTTTCTAGAACCCAGATAACAGTGCCTAACAGATGTTGATAAGTTAAGTCAGATGTCATGATAAGATTTTACACTAGTTTGTGTATGCTTAACAATAATTCTGTTAACTAGGAGCCGGGCGTGGTGGCGCATGCCTGTAATCCCAGCACTCGGGAGGCTGAGGCAGGAGGATTGTTGTGAGTTCGAGACCAGCCTGAGCTACAAAGTGAGCTTAAAGCCAGCCTGAACTGCATAGCGAGACCCTGTCTCAAAAAGACAAAAAAAAAAAAAAAAAAAAAAAAAACAAAAACAATAATTCTGTTAACTAGGTAGGGTGGAACACTGCACTTTGTAAAAAATAATCATGCTGATATTGGCCATCCCATATGCTTTTCTAGCAAGACAACTTTGCATGGGCTGGCCAGGTAGCTTAATGTTGACTAAAGTGCCTGCTTAGGCAGAGCACAGTGTACAGGGTTTGAATCCCAGCAGGCCATGCTGGCCCCGCCCCTGGGGTGTACTGATAGGGAAACTGAGACTGGGCATGGTTGCATACATCTGTAATCCCAACACTTGAGAGTCTAAAAACAGGAGAATCATTAAGTGTCTGATCTGTGTAATGAGACCCTATAAACCCTATAATAAATATATATTTTTAAAATATGACAACTTTTCAGAACTACTTAAATTCTGGCATTCTTAAATCTACACAGGAAAGGGAGGTACATAACTACAGAGGTTGGCTCTCAGGAAAGGCAATGCAATTTGTGTATGGTGTTCTAGAGACTCTCCCTGTCAGGCAGCTGCAGAGACACCCACATGCACAGGAATCACTAGGACTTGGAACTTCCTAGCCATGCAAGTAGAAATGCCCAGCAGTGTTCCATCCCTAGTAGAGCTGTCCCTAGCTGATGCTGTGAGAAAGACAGAAAAGCTCCAAGTTATTTTTTTTTATTCACAGCACAAACAAATGATTATTTCTTTGAAACACTCTTGAACACTCTGTTACACAGCAAAGAAAAAAAAGCCGAGTTGAGTACTGGTATATCCAGGTTAGTAACAAGAATAAAGAAAAGTTAATTAAGACTAGATCACACAACTAGTACCTAATAAATCAAATACCTAACACAATCAATCTTCTGTTCCCAGTGTCAGAACTTTTTATATCTTTTCTTCCACTATATGCACTCATGTCAGCTGTGTTATTATTGTCACCTTGCTTTTTGCAAAAATGATACAATGCCCTTTTGGTTGTGTAGATTTTTCTTAAGGCAGGAACGAGTAGGAGAAGAAGGGGAGCCGGCTGTGGCAGGGCTGAACAGTACAAGCTCAGCCCACCTACTTACTCTGAGGAAACTTTGGTGGGTTGTCATTCACATCAGTCAGGGTGATCATCACTTTGGTTGTTCCTGAGAGCCCCCCCATGTGTCCTCCCATGTCCTTGGCCTGGATCACCACATGGTACTCCTCCTTGGCTTCCCTGTCCATGTTGGGGAGGGCTGTTCTGATGATACCTGGGCAGAGAACAGGAAGCACGACATGATCATTCATATAGAATACAGCACTAACACGGTTTGGATGCTGGGTAAGGTAAAGATGAATAAAATACTTCAGATCCTTAAAAAGAGTCAACAACTGAGATCTCACTCCAGAAAGAATGGCTAACATCAAGAAGTCAATCACTAACAAATACTGGAGAGGCTCTGAGGAAAAAATGACACTTCTGTACTATTGATGGGAGTGCAGACTCCTACAACCACTATGGAAATCAGTGTGGAGATTTCTCAATAACGTAGGATTGGAGATTCCACTCCAACTAGCTATTCCCCTTATGGGTATTTTTCCAGAAGAACTGAAAACCTCACACCACAGTGATATGTACCTATGTTTATAGCAACACAATTTGTTATAGCTAAATCCTGGAAACAACCCAGATGCCCACCAGCTGAAGAATGGGTAAGGAAGGTGTGGTATGTTTACACAACAGAATATTATTCTGCTATAAAACAGAATAAATTTTAGTCTTTCTCAGTAAATCGATGCAACTAGAGAATATACTGAAGTAAAATAAATCAGATTTGGATGTGTAAACATCATATTGTCTCCTTAGCATAAGAACCAGAAAAAGAAAAGTGGAATCTGAAAGGTACCATAGATACTGGCAAAAAAGAAGCAAACTCATTCAAAATGAAAGAGTTACTGCATTGAGGAGAAGGACAGGAGAGGGAATGGAGGAAAGAGATATATCTATGTATATAAGCAGGATGCTTTCAACAACTGCATTGTGCACTTCTGCTGGTTTATGGAAAGAAGCAGTAAATGCTTTGATTTATTTCATCCCTTTTTTCAATTGTTTATACTTTTGATCTTCTTAATTACACTTCTTTCTTTTTTCCTTTCTTGTTCTAATTTTTACATGTATATATCTGATAATATGAATAACTATTTGGAAGACAACACTGCATTACAAATACTGTGAATTTCATATTACTTTGTTAAGTAAAAATCTGTATCACTTAACTTTTTCCTGTTTTAATTCTAATTTGTACTCTCTTTAAAATTAAGAATAAAGGAAAGGAAAATTTCAATATGATGAAAATAACCCCAACTAACCATTCCTGAATCATCCTTTTTTATTGAAGCAAGTCATAAAATTACTTATAGAGCATTAATTTTATTTCTCTATTCATGCAAGTAATAACCTCAGGTATACAAATCCTGAAAATTCAAATATCTGAATGACCACTGTGTGGATAGCCATGAGTAAAATCCTATTTTTGGCTTCTAGCTAACTCTTTTGGAAATCTATGTCCACATGCAATTATTACAAACATTTTTATACTCTACATTACATTTAAACTAATAGGCACATATTTGATTCAGTACATTAAAATTTAATATTATTTTTTGAAAGAAGAACCAAATGAGTCAGAATTATGCACAATGCTTATGGAAATATGTACTATCTAAAATCACCTGTCACTGTCAACAGTGGTAAATAAGTAATTGATTCTTTGTTATCCCTAAATATTAAAACACAATTTTCAAGGAAACTGTGCTCACTTAAATCTCCAGGGAATTTATGGCAGGTTTTCTTCTCTCTGGTTAAGGTAACATTTGTACTAGAAATATAAAAACAACTCTGAGGAAGGCTTAATAGTCACTGATGTTGGTATGTTTCTGTGCAGCACCCTGTAACTCACTGGTCTTCATTTTCCATATTTACTGAATAATTTTATAGAACAAATTAGTAGTTATTAGCCATGAATTCTTGAGACAAAGAAGGGTCAAGGGTTTTCTCCTTAGCCCCTCAAAATTCTGAAGTCCATGTTTTCCTTGATTAACCTGGAAAGGCCAATGACAAAGGTCTTTGATATAATCATAGGAAGTAACTCAATAATTCATTGATTCATTCTCCAAAACAAGGTAGCTACAAACAAATGAGGATTTAAGTAAGTGGAAATTATATTGACTAAAACAGCAAATCATCCAATCGGTAGGCTAAGTCTATACACACATACATACGCACATGTTGTAAATTCTAATGATATTAAATGACTATTTGTCCTCATCTTTCAAAAATATGAATCATGTGGAGGGGGGAGATCCCTATGGAAATATCATGATGAGCAGTTTCACAGAAATTTAGTCTTAATTCTAGAGAGTTAAATTTGTTATAAATTATGGGAAACATGTAGGGATTTTGATTTTGTTTGTGCACATATGTACTTTGTTTAGTTTACTCTTTGTTTTCCAGGAGACATGTACCAAGCCTCCTCTACAAATGATGAAGTCTGCTGAGAATCTGAGTCCAGCAAAGACAGTGGCGATGGCTACAGTGAATACATGAATATCAGCATGCACTATGCCACTCCCAGTCTTGAAGAGTGATCTTCAAAGCATGCACTGACAGCTGTCTGCATTTATACCTGGCTCCAATTTCTATGGGCTCTTAATTTGGATCCACAGCTCAATACCTTTCTGACATTAATAACACTAAATTTATTCACATTGTGGAATATGGGCAGAAACAATACTTGATATTTCTCTAGGTGCTAATGATACACCAGTTCATGCAGAGGACTAAATCTTCGCATTAATCTACTTAGGTGACCTTCTTTGTTCCCTTTCTATGTATTTGAAGAAGCTGAGATTTTAGTAGGTTTAGTGAGCAGACATGGCCTCTAATTTGCAATTTGTCCTGAATCCCAGGGGTGGCAGCATTGCACGGTACCTGTCTGTGCCTCCACTGAAAAGTAAGGCTGCCCTTCGAGGATGCTGTACACTAACTTGGCACTGTTCCCGTAGGTGGGGTCATCTGCATCGGAAGCTGTTACCTGGATCACCGATGTTCCTTAGAAGGAAAATAGATTAATCACTAGCATGCCTTTGACATTTTGCATTACATTACTATTCATAAAGTTTCCTTATAAAATTAAATCCAGAAGAAAGGCCCACAGTTATCCAATATGCTCTCATTTTCCTAGAGCTGAATTTCAAACCCATCTTCTTTCCTTCCTTCTTTTGTTCTTTTCCTTTTTCATTCTCATAGTTTGAAACTAAACTATCTATATTCAAGTACCTCCTAGTATGCTTAGTAATTTAAATGATGATATGAACATTATCACCAAATATTGAGACCCATGCAACTGAAATGTTGAGTTTATCACATAATTACATAAAAATCATCCCAAAGAGTACAATAAATGATAATTAATGATATATTGCTTTTCAAGAAAGGACAGAGTGTGATCCTCCTTCTGTAGTGTAACAATAAATACATCATTTTATTGTTGCTTTGCATGCCATGAAATTGTTGCTAAAACTAAATTTTAATTAATTTATGGCTATAAATATTGTACAGAATGTTGTTCCCTCCTGGTGTGAAAATTGCATTTTCCCACCTTTAACAAGCTTGGTATCCATGAAACAGGAACAACCAATTGATACCTGGTGAGACCTAAGGCAGACTTTTGTGGTTCAGCATTTCAGGAAACCAGGGAATTGTAGAAATATGAGATTCTGATTGTTTTCACTTTAAAAGTCCCTCCTGTTTCCTGTGAGTCACAGGTCAGAAGTATGGAACTTGGAATATTGGTTTTCAGATTGAGGGAAGAGAGTTAAAAGGAGAGACTGGGCAACCATATAGTTTCGCAGTTCATGGCATTATTTGGGGACACACTCTGTGTAAACTGCCAACATTATTGTTTCATTATTTGTTTAGTAATATGTTTGCCAGTATTCTCTTCTCCTTGGTATTTCACATCTACTTATGTGGAGCAAATTTGGTATGATACGTATGACATTATATAATCTCTTTCACAATGATGTTTATTTCCAGAGTCAGCAATCTAAAGCCAATCAGACAATGATACCCAAGTTCTTCTGTGAAATTTTCAGCAGAAAGGCAAGACAGTCCACTTATAGAGCTTCTAATTACTCTTTACAGGGATGTCAGCAACTTTTGTGTGGCATGCAAGCAAATCTCATTGTCTTCAGATTAGTCTTCTGCAATTTACTATTTCATAGAAATGACCATTTCTGAGCTGTTCCCACAGGCCAAACAGCATGCTAGCCAAATGGAGACTTATAAAGGGTAATCCCATAATGGTACACTAGGGAAATCACCTATTGAACCTAATATTTTTTCCAGAACTTTAAATGCTTTGCAGATCTTTGTATTTCAATGTATTTTACTTAACAATCACCACAGTGCATGTTATCCTCTTTTTGTACATAACAAAATAAAAATGTAGAAACATACAAGAAGATATCTGAGTCCACAAGGCTGGTTAAAGATATACCAATTAGTTAGTCTTGGTACTGCATGACAATAAAGCCTGCATTGTACTTTCCTGTGCTATAATACAGAGACTGGGTACTGTAGCCCAGCCCCAAAGAACCCCAGAGGAAAGAACAATGACAGTTCCCATAGAATATCCTTCATGATGCCTAGCTTTCCTATTCTGACACCTCATGCCAGTGTGTAGTTCCTGACACCACTATGCCCTGTTTATACAGATTGAATTGATGTCTGTTTTCTCTCATTAGAATCTGTATATGTCTAGAAAGTAAAACACTAGCCAGAAAAGGAGGAAGAAAGCTGAGAGACGATGTGGCCTGACTCTCACAAAATGTGAGAACTCTAGAAAGATACCACAGTCTGACATAGGGGCCCTACACGCTGAGCGGTGGGACTTAGGCTTCCAGGATCCTAGCCAGCTTTCTTGAGCAGCCTTCTCATGAGCAGTGTTTGGTTTTCTTATTTGTAGAATGTGTCATTTTTCTCTGATGAGCCTGAAATTCATTTCAGCTCCTCTGATCACATTCACTTCCTGCTCACTTGGCCAGGCAGATGTCTCGCAATGAGCCATATTCCTCAAAGACAACCATGCCTTCTATCATCTCAAATGGAAAGTTTTGCCTAGACAAGGGGACTAGTTAAAGAGACTCTTCAAAAACATACTCTCACAGTGTGATGTGTCTTCCAGTACATTGAAAACACACATCTACCTCAGAATCAATGGGTGATGGTATAGTGTTGTGGCTCAGGGCACATTGTGGATCATTTAAAAGCAAAAATCACCCTGGATAAATTAGAGAACTTGTTTCTGGCTTGGGTTTCCCATCTGTGAAATACGGCCAATTAGACATACAAAGATGAATCATAACAAAATTAAATAATGTAGTGTGTGTAAGGCACCAATTAGCACAATGTCTATATGTAGCAAATATCACTGTTGCTCTTACTTACTGAACATCAGTATGTGCTATGAGCAGATGTGTGTTATCCCTAATCCTACAAACCCAGGGACTGTTATTCTAATTACACAGCAAAAGAAACAAAGGTTAAGAGAATAGCTCTAGCTCATTCTAAGTTACACAGCTAATAATATAAAGGTCAGAGTTTCCTGGGCCCAATGAAATTATTTCTTTTTCTTTACTCTGGTTTTTATGGATAAATTCAGACTTAAACACCTTGAGTCCATTTAAATACTTCAAGTTTCATCTGTATGAATGAACATTCATTGCTGTCATATTGCCCTTTAAGATAGAGCCTAAATTCTACTTCCTAACTTGGGAAGACATAGCAGTCAAACCCCAGCAGCCAGGATGGAAATGGAGCAGACCCTCCCTCTTACATACCCACATTGGACCTTTCAGGCACGTTGGCATAATAGATCTCATGTAGAAACTCCGGTGGGTTGTCATTAATATCCTGGACCTTAACGATGAAAGAGGAAGCTGGCTCCAGTGGTCGGTTCGTTTCCCTGTCCACCGCTTGGGCCATCAGTGTATACTGAGCCTTTTCCTCTCGGTCCAGCGTCTTGGTGGCATGAATGTTCCCTGATTTGTCATCAATCACAAAAATGGTTCCAGCTCCTTCACCTGAGAGAATGTATTTAATCTTCCCATCACCAGTGTCAAGATCGGAATGAAGCTAGGAAAAAAGAAATCAAGATTTGTGATTTCACCAGGGAGTTGGGAGACAGTAGAGGGATACAGACACACTTACACACTTACATGGTTATTGTTACATTACATTACACACACATATTAATAATTATTTGAAGAAAAGCACACATATTTTTAACTATACATGAAAGATTCATGCAACCAGTCTTCCTTTCAGTTCTGTCATTCATTCCTCCACTTTAGCTGCTCCGAAGCCATCATTGTTAAATTTGTTGTGAACCATCTAAGAATATCTAGTCTAGGCAGAGTGCACAGAGCACCTCTCCACCAAGCCATATGCATTCTAATTTTCACATATTAGAGGACCTTATAACACACAGCATTTTTCACCTTGCCATTTCTCTCTATCAGCAAATTCAGGTGCCCCTTCAATATTACACACAGATCCACCTCACCTGGAGAGTGGTATTATTTCTCTTGGAAGCCCTCTCCAGAGGACACTTAGGCTGTTCCCAGACTGTGTTAACTACAGAAAGTTCACCTGATTACACCCTGCTAGGTGTCCAGAAATGCAGCACACATGGTCTGAAGATCTAGGAATGTGACCATGAAGGAAAGAGGGTCTTGCTAACCATAGGGATAGGTGGGTGTAATGGCTTGCTGGACGTGAACGCCCACACCCTGGGAAGAGCCTTAAATGTCCTAGTTCTTTTCCCCACTTTGATAGTGCCTGAAGACAGAATGACACTTCTTTAAACACACTTTTCAGGCTCTGGAAATCACGTCATCTCTTTTCTACCAATCCTAAGCCTTTTTGTCTTGATTCTGTTCTGTGTTTTGGAACACAGAACTCCCATAAAGACATCGCATGATTTCCCTGCAGCAGTGAGTTGCTCACTCTCCTCTCTTATCCAGTTTTGATTTCTGCAGCTGTCATGTTAATTTAAATTCCTTGGCCCACATTATCCCCTTTGTGGAAAAGATAAGCATGACTTTCACTGTTCTCATAAGTTTCTAGGGTAACCAATTGAAAGAAGTGCACATTTCTATGTGCTACATAAGGAAACTCACTTACACTAAGTAGTTTTATCCAAATAATAGTTAAAATAATTTAAAAAATAATGATTATTATTGTCAACTAATATTAATATATTATTATTATTATTGTATTGTAATTTTAATTATTACTATGACCCAAGGCCTACCAAGCTTACCCTTGTCACTAAGCAAGACTGGACACACTATTTTAAAATTCTTGTATTATCACAGTTTTCCAAATCATATCTAATTGATTTGCAGTGTTGCAGAGAAACATTAACTATTTCAGCTTAGAGGGATATATGTACGTGTTAGCTACAATTATGATTATCTACACCATAGGTTTTCTTCTAGGAGAGCACTTCCAGATCTTGTCATTTATTGCAAGTCATTTATTGTCCTGAATTTTTTTTTTTTTTTTTTTTTTTTTTTTATGGGACCGGTGATTGACCTCAGCACCCTGCACTTGCCCGTCAAGCACTTATTCTACTGAGTTATCTCCATGGCCCTGTCCTGAAATTCTGACTTACCCATTTCCTAAGAATAAGGTCATTTTGAATGAGATATAAAGTTATCTGATGGCCTATAATCAATGGGCAGAATTAATTCCTTCTTCACAAAGACTTTCTCAATAGAGGCTGGACTCTGTACTCCAAATCTAAATCCTTCCCAGAAAGCTTAAGACTCGTCCTCACAATTCCCAGTTTCAGTCTCTGTAAAGCCAGCAGGTTAGGGCAATGATCCCAGAGCAAGAAACACAAGGGAGCGCTTAGTCCCAGAAAGTTTCTGGGAACTTCGTGTTAAGCATGCACTTCCCATGGAAATTAAACATATATTTCATGGTAAATCAAATACATGAAAATTCTACCAAGTATGCTTCATATTATTTTTTGTATTTTTTTTCTTTGAAAGTTGAATATAATTGTCCTTTTTTCACTCTTACAGAAATGATGGATGCAGCTTTCAAGATGTTCATTAGGTTCCATAAAAGAGTAGTTTGGGAAGCCACTGTGTGCTCTCAAGGAGTCTGGTGCTGAAGAAAGCAGTCAGTTTCTAAATCCAAGTAAGGACAGCTTCCCCCTCTGGATAGCCCTGCATGACACAGCCTATACATGCTGTGAGAAATCTGAAAGGCTATGTTTTTCCAAGTTCTACTTTTTCAAGAAATCTTAAGCTACTCAACTTTGAATGTCAGCAAGTCACATACTGTTAGAGAACAAGCCACTCTATAGAGGTACCCTAACACTGTTTCCAAAGAATGCACTACAAGGTCTGGTCATTTTTCTTTTTCATCTGAGCTCAAATAAGACTTGTTTTCAAATGTCTAGATTTTGAACAACATATACTTTAAATGGTTAAGTCACACACACACGCACACACACACACACACACACACACACACTTTTTCAATGCTCCCTTCTACTAGGCATGAAAATTGTTAGTTCTGCAGAGATGACCACAAGCGTCCCTAGCTCACATCTCTGTATCTTACCACAACCACACTGCTCCCCAGGAAGAAACTCATGAAATACAAGTCTGCACAGGCTTTCTCATCTCAGAGCCACACAGCCCCTTTCGTGGCTGAAGGCTTTCCATCTCTCTAAGCACAGAGCCCATCTCCTGTACTTCACAAATTCTGCATGCCATATATTCTGCTGTATCTCTGTTTTGCAAGATTCTACCCACATCTTTCCATTTGAGGTATATGTGAATGAGATTCCTTTGGTGCACGCTGCAAGAAGATGTGTTGATACATTATAAAGACTATCGTGAGCCTTCTCTAAGCATGCTCGTCACATAGATATTGAGTTCTGCTGTCATGCTAAAGGACAACTAAGATACACGTGTTTGAATCTGTGGAATCAGAAGTGAACACCTCTGAAATCCCTTGTCTCATTTCCACCTTTATTGAGTAAGTTCTGTTCTTCCTTTAGGTCACTAGTTATTATCCTATTTGGCATGAAAGCTTTTTTCCCTGAATGTTACCATGCAAATTTATAATAACTTACATTGAATTTCATTATTCTCTATCTCACTTCAGCTTTTTTATAATTGTATAGTTGACTCTTTCTCCCTGTATTCTGAGGTTCTTTTTCAGCATCTGTCTAGTGGTGCACCACAGTATAGTAGGATTTCACCTCTTAGTGAATGCTATTATTATCTGAAAGATGGCTGCATGCCTGATCACAAACAATAGAGGAAAGTCAGTTCCCTAAATGTGTACTCTTTACACTCTCATTAGTTTTGAACAAGCTACACAAAGAATGCACAACTTAATTAGTGCTAAACATCTCCAGGCATCCTACCAAGGTTTTGCCAACACTAAAACAAAGGAGATACATTTCCACCTATCCTACAACACCTATTCTTGCTAGACAATGAGCAAACTATTAAAGCAAAAGATGTGAAATCACATCTATGATGCAAAGTATCTTCAGGTCTAATGAAGAAGGTAAACAAATAACTAGCTATGCATGACCCAAAAGAGAAAGCCATGACCAAACAGAGTACTGCAGACCATGCAAAGAAAAAGAAGGGAGATCCAATTTGCAGTTAAGTTATGGTCTGAGGAAAGCCCCTCTCTGGAAAATGATTACATAAACTATGGTCATTCCCATTTCAGGAGACTCTTAAGCAGCCATCAGAAGTGTATTTTCATCACACAATCCTAAGTGGAAAACAGAACCACTCTAACCATGGGTAAGTGTATGGATTTGAGGGAAATAACTGAAAAGATACATACAAACTGACACTGGGTTTTACTGATGGAAGATCACTAGCATGTTCCCTCTTAACTTTCCTTTTCTAGAGTCTGTTATCTACTACTTCCATATTGGAGACAGAGAGATAAATACAGAATGAAAACAGCCTTACCCTGCCCACAAGCACAGGGTCAGGCCCGGTGTACTCCTCTATCACGAAGAACTGGTTCCAGACCCAGCCTCTTTTAGAGCGCTGCAGCACCTGCCCTTCTTTGCCTCTGTCGTGGTGACCATGGAACGAGGGATGCAGGTGGCTCCGTCGCTCCAGGGTGGATGCCTGGCTGTGGCACAGCATGCTCAGGCACACCAGGGCAGCTTGTAAACAGTAGTTCTCCTTCATTTTTGGTTACGTGGTAGGCACAGGGGAATGCAGCCGTCACCCCTTCCACCGACCAAGTGGCAGTCTTCTAATGCTGGCCTCCCAGATGCATCAAGCAGACCTCTCTTGGAATGGAATGTCTTCGCTTTCTGAGTACATCACGTCAGGGCTGCCCACTTCCCCAGTCAGCCTCTGTAAGCAGAGAGAGAGATTGGATTAGCTGCAAGCTATCTCCTTACCTCATTTTATTACCAGTTAGTAAACATCAGATTTGAGTATTAGTTTTACCACTTGCCAGAGTTGGGTAAATTGACTTATTTGCGCTCAGTCTTATTGTGAAATGGAGAAAGGGATGCCAATGCAAGAAGACTATTGCTAGATTTATGAGAGCATATCTTGAAAAGTCACTCAGCACAGTGCCTGTTCTCACACACTCATGTTCAAAGAGAGAACTCTGCAGTAATCTTCTATTATAATTGGCTGTAACTTGTTTGACAATGTCCTAGAAATAGATAAACATGGGCCATTAGGAAAGTGAAGAAGAGGACACAGTGCACTCTGAGATGGCAGTTTAGAGAGGCTTCCTAGAGAAGGGGATGGCTGATCTCAGTCCTAAGGGGACAGCATGACCCAAAGCCTAAATATGGTTTTAAAAAAGACAGAATATCCCTAAATCTTAGCATTATAACAAGACATAAGGAAGATAGTCAATGGACACCACCAGAGAAGGGAGGTTGAGGGAGATCCCAAGGAACTATGATGGCACCAAGACATTTTATTGGAGAAATAAAGTTATAGCTGATAAATTTTTGTGTAGACTAGGGCCACTTTGATCCATAAAGCTACAGCATAGACCTAACAGGCAAGATTTGCTTATGTGATCAGAGTAATACCCAAGAAGCCCAACTTCCTATTATACCAAGGCAGCCTTACAAAGGGTACCTTTTAAGCTCTTGCTAACTAGGAAAAGCAAAATAAAAAAGGACATCATGTATCTATTCCAAAATTCTTGCTTCTAATATCCAGCCATAATGTGTCTTATTCCTCAATAACAAGGGCAAACCATTTATACTTTCCCCTTTCTGCACTACTTACAACTCTCATTCTTTCACCTGGACTCTAATTCTCTCAATTTTTAATTTCTCTCTGTTCACTTAGGTAATACTCCTGGGGCTAGAAACTTAAATTTCACATAGAATCTGCTTGCTGTTCCCCTCTCTTACAGCTCCACAGTTTGTTTGAAGAGAATCATATGTCTATCTCCCAGAGTGATAATTACCTCCACATCACTTTGCACCATCACTAGTGTGAGAGATCTCAGAATGTGGTTGTGCATTGATTTTCAGAATAGCCTTTCATGTCAACACTGGTGGATCTCAGTAGAACTGTTGAGATCAAAGGGCACTTTAAAATCACTGATGCAACATAATTTTTTGACTTCTAGTTGGGGTGAAGCAGGAAGAAAGAACACAGGTCTGGGCAAACTTAGAGATCAGACAAACCTTGGTTGGAATACGATTTGTGCATCTAATGATCCAAGTGACCCCAGGCATGTCACTCAATCACTGGGGACCTGCATGGTCTTCTGTGAGCAATGAGGATAATATGAACCTTTATAGAGTGGAGAACAAGGTGTGTGCTGGGTTTCTTCTTTGTTCCCCAGAATACTGCAATCCAAGCCTTTAGGTCTCAACAGACAAAGTTGACCTGGCCTTGCCAATATGGATGCCCAGAAGAGGGCGATAATGCACTTTCTCCAAGAGAGTAATTGAGGACAGTCACACAAGATGCTGCAGGCACCTGGCCTTCATGGTCTAGGAAATATGGGGATTGGAGGAATTCTGATTTGGTGGCACAAACCCTTTCTTTTCTGAGGTCATTGACACTGTCAATCCACACCTTTTTGTTTTCCTTATAAAATGGCAATGTGTCACCTAGGGAGGCAGCACAGCTATGACAATAATACTGTGTGACAGTATTGTTAGTCTCTTTTCAAAGAATAGGAGTTTAAAATTTCAGTGTTTGTTGTCTGGAGCCAGTCTGGGGTGGTAAATCACATGAGAGAAAGATGAGTATGAAGAAGAAGCAGCAGAATTTAACAGCTTCACCTTCAAGCTCAACATTTTAATAATACGTCAAAAGCTGTTTTTAACAAGCAAAATAGGCTTCGTGGAAATAGCACAGATGGCCCCAGAAGAGGAGAGATCCTAAAGGGAAGGCATGGGAAGCAACAAGCACTTTGGATTTCAGCAAGAAAGCTAAAGGTTCGCTCAGGAATCTGAAACTTGTCAGAGAACTTGATCGATTCCCTTGGACTTTTTCTCTGCCAAATGAAGCCAGTAACTAGAATGCTCTGTCAGTGAGTCTAGCTTCCTATTCATGCTTAAGAGTTTTGGTAAGGGATCTGCAGAATTTCTTTGAATTTATATATTGTCTTTTTTGGTGATGGTGGTGGTCTGGGGGCTGAGGCGAGGGCCTTTGGACTAAGCTACATCACAGCCCTTTGCTATATTTTTATTTTGATACAAGTTCTGATAAGTACCTAAATTGTCCCAAGCTATTCTCCTGCCTTATCCTCACAGTGTTCAAAGCAGGCCAAATGCAAATCTGAATATAAAATTTATACCACATATGATGAGTTCCAACCAAATACCGCATCTATGGAAACTCTAGAAGAGGCAAGAGGAAGGAAAATGCATATGGTACAGCACAATCCCTGCCTATGTTGTGCCCTGCCAAGCATTAAGTGTTCATTCAAATGGTGATAAATTATTCCTGCATGTAAACTGTGAGGAGCATAGGAGAGAACGAGTTTAATTAAAGTTGATATTTCTACACTTCGTTCTCTTGGCTGCCATTTTGCTGTAAAGCACAATTATTTCTGACACTGAAGTGTTGAAGCTAGATGATGGCTTTTTCCCTTGTAGATAAAAATTCTACATTAATACTAATGAGTTTAAGAGTTTCCATATGACCAACCAACAACAAACCTCATGCTTGGTTTAAAAGATAAATTTATTTATTTTCTTATGCTGGAGTTAATAGCAAAGACAACTTGTCTTTGAAAATAATTAATCAGACTCATTTTTAAGTGATTATAAAACTGTGCAGAGAAAACAAGTTATTTTGATGATTAGTCTTAACTTTACACAAGATAAACTTTAAGATTTTGTTTACTCACTTTCAGAATGAAGATCTATTTAGCAAATTATTTTTTCTAAGAACTTGACAAGTATTAACTCATATATTGATTTCAGTAAGAATTTTATAAGTGAGTACCTTGAGTCTTGTTTTAAATAATGAAATCTAGCCCTCAATAAATGCGGCCACTTGTGTTAGGCTAGGGTTTTGTAATAGCAGAGGTAGTATTGGAATCCATAGTGTCTCACTCTGGTAGCTATTCTAAAGCTGGGAGTTAACAATACCATTTCATGATAATTATTTGTCTCTGAAGTGATTGAGGAGATGACACGGACGCTATGATTGATAACAATGGCAAATATGAGTTTCCTGGATATGGAAAATAAGCTATTGCCAGAATTTAATGTAAACCAGTAATACAATAATGATGAAAATATTAATAATAGAAAACATTTGTCAGATATCATCTGCCTAACATTCTTGTAAGGGCTTACCAGAAGTCAAGTCAATATACCATCAAAATACAGCTGCCATTAATCCCACTTTTCAGTCATTTTATGAATCATCAAACTTAGGTAACTTGTCCAAGGTTAAAGAGCCCAGCCAGAAAACGAACTGAGATGAAGTGTTAATACCAGACTGTGGTCCTGTGCTTCTATCCTTGAAATTCTACTCGATATTATTTCCCTAGAGAAGGTAAAACATCAAGCATAGAGACACAGCCCCACAGATATACCGTAGGCTCATCATGTTAAAAATTTAAGTTTCACCATGTGATGGGGGAATGCCCTATTGTCAAAAACTATTAAACTAGGCAGAAAGAGAAAGTATTCCATAGTAAAGGCCAAAGTGAAGACTACCGAGAGGCAGTCACCTCAATTCATAGTCCATCAAAAACAGAGTAAAACCATGCTTTCATCTACATACTGCATGGACATTAATCATTGCTTTTCATTCTTAAATCCCTATTTTAGAATTTCAAAATGTATAGGTTAAATGATGTATTCAAGGAGCTCTTCTTTGCTTTTATTTAAACAAAAATACTACAGCTGGCCAACTAGCTCAGTGGAGTGAAGCACCTGCAAGCAGTCGCAGGGACAGGGATTTAATGCCTGGGCTTGCTGTGCCAGTCCCAACTTCAGGGCACACTGGGATTTCAATTGAGACTGGGCGTGGTGGTGCATGCCTATAATGCCAGGTCTTGGGAGGCTGTACACAGGTGGATCACTACAAGTCTGATCTAGTAGTGAGACCCTGAATGCCCTGTAGACTCTTCTCTAAAATACAAAAAGACAAATAAACAAAATACTACCGGGATTTAAAAAACTGTTTGATGTGCTCAGAGCTGGAGATTTTGCTGGAATCACAGATGAAAATTAATAGGGGACCACCCTTAAGAAGCCTTTGACTTTGGTAATAATTAGGGAAATAAATCAACATTCTAATTAGTTTTAATAAAGACTCCAACGTAATTCTTGAATAATCCGTTCCACTAAGGCACTTTCCAGCTGTATGCTGAAATGCCTAGGCATTAGGGTTCCACTGAAACATATAGGAGTACTTTATTTTATGATGGGAGTACATTGCTTGGAGGGAAAAATAAATGTTGAAAGTCACAGGAGTAATAACATGACAGGAAAATGGATTTGCAAAAACAGCAGCTCTAAGTGGAAGGCTCACCTCTCTATCTTGAGAGCAGATAGCCCGTCATGAGCTACTGCGCCTTGAGCATAAAACTCTACTGCTATGCCTGCTTTTGTCTGTGAAAGAAAATGACATATACGTGTGTTTAAGTATATTTGGACTCCTGCTGAAAATCGTTATCGGGAAGAGAAAGGAAGACAAAAGCACTTAGCAAAAAGCAAGGAGATTTGGTTTTTCAGTTTTCTCCTCCCTGCAGAGTTGGAAGGATCGGACAGGCTGATGCATTCTTTTTATTTCCAGATAGCTAATTTACAGTTAAAGACAAGTTATCATTACAATATTATAATATTATAATATTATTAATAAGAATATTACCCAGACCCGCACCAGAACTCAAAATCCTATTCTGTGTCTGTAACATGCCCTTGTTGGTGAGCTCAGGGACTCTGGCCTTCCCTTCAACAAACACAGCTTTGTAACCAATCGGATTCTATTATGCAAATTAATTCAAGCATATTTTATTCCCCGTTCAGGTCTCATCACTCAGCCCTGAGCCGGTCTCCAGTTTCAACTCAAATCACAGGAATTATGCTTTAGCTGTGAAAATCATAGAGAAAGGGAAGAGGAAGTACCACAAGGATTACTGAATCACAAGTCTTCAACCCTGATTTCCACACTTTAAGCAAGCAATAAGCTTCTAGTAATTGCTTCCTCTCAGGTAATATATGCTGCACAAAGGTTATGGTATGCATTGCTGTATCATCTAGTCCAAAGTCAAATGTTGTAATACACAATAAAGAGGGCCCCTTATTTAGGGATATTTTCTAAAGGTGAGTGGACTACTCTGAAGGTAAGTCTAATTCTTCACATTGGGAAAATAGAGGACTATAGAAGCTCAACTTGGAATGAGGGAAGATCTTGTCTGACCCTTGCGTGGTGATAACTTGGGTCTCAATCCCAGCTTGGCAATATGCTTATAGATGGGCACACACGATTTTATTGGTTTTTAACCAGCACTGTATATATAAACGCCATTTAGATTTTATTTGTGAGAAAACTGAACCTTACACTTGTAAAATAATTCACCCACATGCAGCATGAATCATTAGAAGTGCTACAATTCAAATTCAAGTCTGCACGATTGCAAAGCCCACCCTTGGCTCTAGAATATTTTAACTAGCTCTCATACTGTAAGCAGTTCTGTTCTTGTTCTTCAGTACAGTATATTTTTGCACGATCTGTCTTCAGAGATCAATTCGCCTCCCTGATTTTATTTGATCCTGATGAGAACCTTCGTGAGATGTGAATTCCATGCACTCTCTAAGCCTGTATGCTTAGGTTAAACATGCTTATAGTCCCACAGCCACAACTATCACTGGGTATTCAAAAATAAGGCCACAGACTCTATCTCTTTAGAATCATTCTGTGATTACTTATCTCCTTGGGTAATTAAATCATCTCTAAAAGAGAAAATTATTATGTTCAATGTGTACAATGAAGCATTTCTTATTCATGCTCCATCCAATCCATCAGGCAATCTTTTTCTCACTGTAATATTTTTAAATGTTAATCATTGAGATGAATAAAATACAGCAACACATACAGGAAGTAACACTATCAGCATGCTATCTCTGACTATGAATAAATGTAGGAAATAAATGTGTGAAAAGAGAAATCCATTGCATTTTCAATTTTTCCTTCACATGAGCTAAACTACCTCAGGGAAGATTAGGGTAAAGTCACAGTGATAAACAGATATTTAACATAATATAACATCATTTATGATATGAAAAGCCTATATATCAACCTCCTTTTGTCTCTAAGCAGTAACTATATACAAAGATTTCTTTATTTGCTTATTCCTTCCTTTGGAAATGACTTGTCATAATGCCAGGCAGGGTGGGATATTAGGAATACATAGGTGTCAATGTAACCCTGATCTCCAGAGTGTCCTCAATAAAGAGAAGGAGATGAATGGTGGCCTGATGAAATCACTGCAGATAGGAAAAAGCACAAAGCACAGAAGAATCCACGTCTATATCTCCACAGATGATGTCCTCACATAACAGTCCTCTCTCCTCACATCTGCCTACTGCTGCCTTCCTAAATAAACTCCATGCTTCATTTTTCATCCTGCTCTGTTCTGGGGCATAGCTCAGTAAGCCACGCTCACTCCAGTGACAAGCAAACCTACAACCAAGGTGATCATTGATTGTTTCAAGCTGTGCAACCTGGCTTAAAATGATGTGCTAGGTGGATCAGATTCTCTGGGGAATTGAAATGAAAAAAATCAAGAACACTCTCCAGTGAAGAAGCTGAGACAGGTATGATTTAAGGCCCCTCAGAGACAGAGAAACCAGAAAGTGACATCCAATGGACCAGGTTTCTTTTGGACCAGGTAGAAAGTCAAAAGAAATAAATATAACCTCTTGGCCTAGGCCATGAAAATTACAAAATATGTGTGCAGTTCTTTGAAGATCTTGGCAATATGGTGCTGCCCTTCTTTTGCTATCTCCATGGACCTAGCCCTACTGTTTTTCTGTTTCTGAATTCCTACGAAGCCACCCACACTGGTCTATCCCTCAGATGACACTAAATTGCCAACGCACGAGCTAACTTGTATGCTTTATTTTATCACTGAAACAGCAAACCTAGCAAACTATGATAACACTGAAAGGTAGATTCCCTGGTCAAAGATGAAATGCTACAACTATGAAGATGATTCCTTCAGTAGTAGAAAATGGCTTTCTCTCCTCCGAAATGCCAAAAAGCAAGAAGGCCATAGAAAGCTCTCTACACCAAAAGGTAAGAAGCATATGTTTTTGTACCAGTTCTGTGAGTGAATAGTTCAACAGCCTTTTATTATTATTTTCTATTTTATTGAAGTACAAATATCAATGAGACAGTTTTAAGATACCTTGACAAGTTGGATTTCATAATTTAACACATTACAAACTGTTTTCATAATGTTTTGGTATCATAGAAGGTGCATACATGATATTATACTTACAGACATTATTATAGCAGATGTCTCTTATCAGTAAATTAAGAGAGTGTAGCTGTTTATGTATCTTATTGTTTTATACCTGAATCATATCAAAGATTCAATAATTAATACTTTCTACCTTGTTATTTTCCTAGTGGTTGTCCATAGTCCTAGAAGCTGACATAATATTCTGTCCAACCACCATTAGTGCAAATTTTGCCTCTCATAGAATTATGTGGAAGCACAGCATATCTATTGGACAGCCTTTAAAAATATACTTTTTCCTCAGGGACCAAGTTTCTTCTTCTATAAAATGGGAGGCTGTAACTAGCCTAGTAGTGACCATCCATGTTAGGGGAAGAATGTGTGTCTGTACTTTGATGAAAGACTGACATTCCCTGAATGCAGCTGTTCCTGTAACTGGGATACTCTGGGGTCAGCTGACAGAACCTGCCCCATGCAATGCCAGGAGGCTCAGTCATATGGAATGCTATGGGAACAATGCCAGCTGAGTTTGACCAATCAGAAGCCCTGATAACATACAAAGCCTTTATTGCCAGTATTAAGAATGAATAACTTTAAGGACAATGGAAACCCAGGAAAAATTTCTGATGAGATAGGTGGACTTGGTATCAAATTCTACTCTTCATTGTTGTAACAAAATCCTGAGAAAATCAACTTCAAGGAAGAAAAGCTTATTTTAGCTAATGATTTCCAAAGTTTCAGGCTGCGGTCAGCTGGCTTCACTATTTCAGGGCCTGTGGTGAGGCAGAACACTGGGACAGCAGGGCATCAGAGATAAAGTCTGCTCACCCTAATGGGAGAGGGAAAGCAGAGAGAGTGTGCAAGCCATACAGAGAGGCAGGGAGCACGGAAAAGCGGCCCCATGAGCCACTTTCCTCAACAGTCCATTCTGCTATGGGCTCACCGCTGGATTACTTGGCAAGGCCCGCAATCTTACATTCCCATCACCTCTCTCAGCTTGTCAAGGCACATAGCTAAACTGGAATTTAAACTGGAATTGACACTCTTGGCACACGAGTCTCTTGGGAACAATTCCCACTCAAACCATAACAAAGGCCTACAAGAGAGACCAAGGTGAGGAGCAGCAGCTGTGACACACAGTGAAGAACAGCCTCAGAAATCAGAAGGGGCTGGGGGCTAGAGCTCAGCGAACCTGTGACTCAGGCTACCTGAGTCTCCACGCTGCTCCACTGAAAATGTGGACAATGCATAGGACCAGTGTGATACGGCACGTTCTAAGATGAAGAGAGGTGGTGCGGGAAGAGGACTTTGGGTGGTGCCTGCCACACTGGGGGCACCCAAGCAAGAGCTTTTGCTTTGCTACTCAGTACTGTGATACAAACACAGTCTAGTGTGCAGCAGGAGGCGAAAGATCATTCAGGGGCATTGTGCAATCTACAAAGAAATATAGATGTGTATATGAGCCCTGAATAGAGCTGAATGATACAGTGTGGCCCTGGCCTCCTGAAGAGCTCTGGAGAATCACTGCCTATTATGGGGAAACAAGAACTGAAAACCTGTATTAGGGACTGCTAAGTGGAATGACAGATGTGTATGAGGGCCTGAGATGCAGCAGTCCAGGGTTGTGCCATAAAAATAAAAGGTATGGCACATGTGTGATTGGACTTTTCTAGAAGACATGGTTCTTAGCTCAAAAAACAATGAAATTAATTTTAAAAACATAATTTTCTTTCTTTCTTTCTTTCTTTCTTTCTTTCTTTCTTTCTTTCTTTCTTTCTTTCTTTCTTTCTTTTTTTCTTCCTTTCTTTGTCCTGGGAATCAATCCTAGGTCCTCATGCTTGCCAGGCAGGTGCTGTACTACTGAGCTACACCCCTGGCCCACCATCATTTTTTTAGGCAGGTCACTGCCCACTCCCCCACCTCTTTGGTTCAGATTATACCTCCAGATACCAAGTCCGTCAGTGTCCCTATAATCCACTCACCTGACAAAAATCCTACCTTCAAACATAGGAGGTTTTTGAAAAATGTTCCAATTTAAATGGCAACATGCCCTAAAGCGTACCTCAGACTAGCCGTATTCCAGTAGCTTGGTAGCCACATAGGGGATGGTACAGAATTAGAAGGCTCTAAAGCATCCTGAGAGAGGAGAGTAATCAGAGAGACTTCCAAAAGGTATCACAACAACTCAGATGAGAGGAATTTTGAACTGGGAAAATAACACAAAAGTAGAAGAAATGGGCCACTCTAGAAAGCAGGTAGATGTGGAGGGCCTTGGGAGCTGAACTAACTAAGGAGGGAGCAGGATGACCACACTGTGAGAAGAGAAGGAGAGTACTGTAGCACCATTCTCATCCCTGACAGAAGTACTGATTTGGAAACTAAGAGCAGTAAGACTGAAATGTTTTAATCTGTGAATCCAGCACACATAGACACTCACGTGTTGTTTCCAAAGTTCTTCCAAGTACAGCTATCATCAATGTGAACATTTTCCTTTCAAAACTTTATTTTTAATTTATTGATTTGTTTTAGGATGCTCAGGGTCTCAGTGCTAGATCAGACTCATAGTGATCCATCTGTTTACAGCCTCCAAAGTGCTGGAATTCCAGGCCAGCACAACCGTGCTCAGTCTGGCCCCTGTGCCTGCTTGTAGTCACTTTAATCCATTCAGCTATTTGGCAGGCCCTTCAAAACGTTAGAGACTTTGTTTCACTGGTAAGTTTCCCAAATTCAGAATCAGATGCAAGGTAGGAACCCTGAGCTATTAACCCTTAACTTTAGTACACAAATTGGAAACCTTATGCACAGTGGTAAATAATTTACCCAAAATCATAAAGAAAACGGTGAAAAAAAAACTCAACTGTTTAGCATATAGCAGAAAAACAAAGAGAGAGGGAGAAGGATCAACATGTGAAAGATAATTTTTATAGTTCTGCCTTACCCTCTCCCCTCCAAACCTGCTTTTAAAACAGACCTTCATCTTAAACCATTTCTATGAAAACAAATGGCTCATTTTCAATATGAGGGAAAGACTTCTTAAGCAACCTGTCAGAGGAGAATAGGACTGGGGACAATCATCTGCACATTCTCTCTGGAATCTAACACCCTGCAGAGAACCACTGTCAAACAGTCTGTTTTCTAGTTACTTATTTATAAACAATGAAGGCAGAATTGTCCCAACATGGCCTTAATAACTGATAAAGGCTTGATGTAGTCTTTTGAAATAATTACGAAGGCCAAGAGAGGGAGTGCCTCACACCAGCAGTTCCCAGAGGCTCTCCAGCTCTGAGAAGGGCACCCTGGGACCCTCCCTTCCAGCCTTGAGATCTAAGAGCCTCCACCAGGCTCCATCAGAAGGCATGAGTGCCATCACCAGGAGTGAGGTGTGTAAGGAGCCTCATGGTTTCTGGGGATGGGAGACTGGGTTTTCCTGGAGTGCAGGTGGCCTGCTCAGCAGGACGCCTTCCTAAGGCACCTACTTGCAGCATCCATCGTGCTAAGAGCTAAGTAAAACCTGCTGCATTTTGTGATGGCCTATAAGTAGGTGTCCCAGCCCTTTGATTTTTAGGAAGCAGATACCAACAATGGCCTCATAATTATCTTATTGTTGCTTCAAATAATATAATCTTTGAAGCCTAATACTTTCTTTTCAATGTTTTAGAGCCATTTATCAGAAGGGATGGGCTCTTTTAAAATATGAAGGATAACAGAAAAATAATTAGTCAAGTATCTTGTGTGGGACCGATCTTTTGAGGCCAAGCATCCTCAAATAGGCAGGACTTTCAATGGCAATGTCAAGTGCCTTTGTGGGTCTCAAATGATATCGTCCAGCTAATTAGATTTTCCATAATCCCAGGTTAATCCTATTAAGAATTATAGAAATGAATCTTAACTGGCCTCAAAGAGGAAACATCTATTGTTCCAGAAGCACTTTTGGAGTAAGAAATAACTTATTTTTAATTATTACCAGAATCATTGCTGTCAGGACATCCCTCCCACTGTCTTCCCTTAGAAAAAGAAATGACCATTTCCTTTTCTCTGGAACATGTCATCCTTTAATAAAATTTAATTTTAGCATTTTCAGGAATGCTTTGCCTTTGACTGCATCTTCCATGTCCTCAGGTAATATTCATTCTGCAAGATCTTGGATAATAGCTAACTCTTCAGTGAATTCCTTCCCACCGGGACAGTGGAGTCTAGAACTGACATTATTTCTGCCCTCATGGCATAACATATAGATTGAGTTTCTCCATCTGAGCTGGAACCACAATCAACCAGGAAACAACACACCCATTGTCCTAACCCTACACCAAATGAAACCAGTGAAACCCAGAATACAATATACATGAATTTGCCATGTGTTTCCAATGTACAGCCAAAGCTGAAATACAGTGCTTTAGAGTCATACTGTCCAACAGGGTGCAGCCAGACACCTGTGGCTTTTGAGTTTTGAGTTGCATTTAGTTTTAGTAGTTTCTTCATGTGGTAATCTCATTTTAAATTCTCAGTGTGCTCCTCTTATTTCAAGTGCTTCTTTCTACCACTGCAAGAAAGCTCTATTAGTCAGCACTAAAACTTCTCATCTGAACTGTAAAGAATTGGTGTGATGACAGGATGTACACAAGGAGCACTGCATTAAGCACTCAAAGCCCTGCCACTAACCTACTGTACAAGACCCAACCATCTTGCCTGTGGATTCTCCATATGAAATGGAGTCTTGGGTAACATAAGTAGTTCTCCAAACATAATTAGCAGAACACTGTCAAAAACCAAGAGTCATTACAGCTTCTGTTTCTCTCTCTAATGTCCTTCCCACCCCATCCTCTCCCATATGTAATCACTCCCCAAGAGGATTGTAAACTGTATGAATTACAATCCTAATAAAATTAAATTAAAAAAATCCTGAGATGAAAGGTGTCTGTGGCTGTGGACAGAAGACCCCACTGGCCCCATATTCCACAGCAAAAGATCCAGAGAGCTGGATGACATAAAATTTCTCTTTGAAAAGCAACTCTGCTCCATAATACAAAATAAAGAAGAAACCCTGAAACTGCTTTATGATATCTTGATACCTCACAGACTCCCTGTCTCACTCCAGCAGCAGGCTAGTAAATTCCCGCTTCGATGCCCATAATCTCCTGGCGCAGGGAGGAAGTCTCCGCTCAGGAAACCGTGGGACCACTGACAACTGACATCTCACTTTCCCTCTATTGAGCCTGTTTTCCTTCATGAAGAAAATGAGGCATGATGGCCCACCTCCAGCACCTCCGAGTTAATTTGAAGGTCGAATTAAAGAATGGTTTTGGAGGCTCTTTATAAAAGCATAATGCAGGCTACCTGCATAATGAGCTTGACAATGATGAAACGTTGACACCAGTGGCAACGTAGATTGCTTTAGCTAATTTTAAAAGCCCTGGCTTTTACCCTTTCGTAGTGGGGATGGCAGGGAAATATAAATCATATTTATTATTACAGAGAGCATTTATGATTTTTTCCTTTTCTCTGATAGTTATATGAAATCTACACCGCACTATGAATGGGTCCCATTTATGTGTGTGTGTGTGTGTGTGTGTGTGTGTGTGTGTGTGTGTGTGTGTGTGTGTGTGTATTTTTTGCCCCTAGACCCAATGGAATTCTGTAATGTTCACACTGGGAACCCTGATTTTAGCTCCTTGTCAAGAGAACAGTGCTTCTGGTGGAAAGTGGGAGAATGATTCCAACAGACAAACATGTTATATATTAAGTCATGGAATCAATGGGGCTATAGGACTGAAGTCTACTGCAGAAATTCTATCACCTACTCACGTAGAAGACAGGATCAGAATGGAACAATTATGGAGAGGAGAAACAAAACTTCTGGAAAAAATGATGTGGGCTCTCCTGATCAAATCAGTCCCAGGAGGTCGTCTTGTTCAATCAGTAATCATCCCTTCGCTCTCTGCCTGAAACAGCTCCACCCATCAGTGGGCGTACCAGCTAGAGAGCTGGCATCTGCTGACTGCCTTATTGTCACTGAAGGTCTGCTGTGTGGCAGGTGCTGTGTAGTGCCCTCTGTTTATTTCTGATAGTCTGTTTCCATATTATTGCCCCCACTGTCCAGGTAAAGCAACAAGGGAGTACTGTGCTTGTTGAGCTATTTATGGGCCCCTTTGAAGGCTTGTCGTCCCACACTTTCACACTGTGGTAAACTCCATGTCTTTGGAGTTCTAAATTTGACTTTCTGGAAATGCTCAGAACTCAGCTAACCTTTTTTATGTAAGGCAAATACTTAGGAAATATTAGTGGAAACTATGATTTCTGCAATAGTCAGATGTTAAGAATTTTGTGAAGTTCTTTGCCCTCCAGGAACAAAAATGTTGGAGCAATTTTTGGAGGCTGGGCATTTCCCCATAGGCTTTAACATTTTGCATCCAGACACAATCAGTTCTTTCCACACTTACATAGAAAAATAATCTTCATCCTTCCACAAATGTTCTCTACTCTGCCCAACTCTTCCAGTTAGTTCCCAAATGAATGAGTCATGATTTTCAAACCTCTCTCTAATAACAGTTTTTACCTAAAGACAGAATTTTCCTCTACATCCTTCCTTGCTTAAATGTTCAAAAAAAGGTGCTAATAAGTAAGAAAATGGAAATAGTGTTGCAAACCATAGGAATGCAACCTTGTGACAAATGTCTCCTAACACATGGAATCAGCCTAAGAGGAGATAGCTCTGTCATATGTCAGAAGCTAATCATTGTCAAAGAGATCGGCTACATTATTCAAGGAGGAGTTCTGCAGTGTTAGAAGCATCATGAGTTTCTAGGAAAACCACATGTCTAGGGCAATGCTTTGCCTTTTCTATCAGGGATCTTATACACTATTGACAAATTGTAGCTTCATCTAAAGAGATTTACTAGAAGGCTAAACCTGCAGCCCATGGCACTACTGATGGGGAAGAGGGGATTGCACAGTTACTCCCTAAGAGTATGTTGCTTCAAACCACATCAGCCAGAGTAAATGAAGAAAGAATGATAATGCAGAGTTACTATAAGCCATGGATTCTGCTAACAAGATATTGTTGCTTTCCTGGTCAGATATCTATTATAGAAATGCCCACCCGTGTATCTCAGTAGGCTTCTTGTGAAACTGAGGAAGCAGCTCAGGACCACTTCTTCTGAATCCAACCTTGACATCTGCTACCCCAAAGTCTAACTCTCATATCATAAGATGTCTGCAGGATTTAATTCCCAGCATCCTGGCCTAGCTGAGATGGCATTGACAAAGAAGGGAAGAATCTGACACTGGACAGAGTTGGTATAACAAATCTGCACAGAGAGAATGTGGCAGTTCCAGAGAAAGTAAGTTCATTACATAAATGACATGTAAACTGAAAAATGGTCAAATATATATTCATGATGACAGGGCCACTTCACAAAGGAAGTGGGGAGGACCAAGATCCACAAAATTACAAGTAGAATTTTGAATGAAGAATGGGAAAAAGACACTGCAACCTCCACGTCACATGTCTTGCCTCTGTGGCTTTCACATTACAAGTCTATGCCTGGTTTCCTGGGAAACCAGCTTCCTGGTCCTCAGCATAATGTCTACTCCACTCAGAGTAGCAGTCCAACTTCTCACAACCTTAAAGTCCTGTGGAAGACATGCTAGGATTTTTTCCTTGACTCTGCTCCTGCCACTGGCATTTTTGCCTGTTGCTTGCAGTCCCACTTCTAGCTGGGCAGAGAAGCCAATAAATGATCCTGCTTCCTGTTTGTTTATACCAATCTCATATGTGGCTGTGCACTGTCCTCAAAGAACAAGTTTTGCACCAACTTAAATCAGGTGCTCTTGGATCTTAATAGTGTCTGTGGCCTTCAAGTTTGTTATAACTACCCATCCCATTCTCACCCCACCATGTGCCTGTGCCTCCCGTTCTCTATGCTGCAGCTGCCCTGTGGTTGAATCTTGACAACATGGTACAAAATGATGCCTTTTACTGCGTAAGTCAAACTTAATCCTCCCCTGCTACACATTGTAAATCGTTTTCTTATGTCAGTATTTCACTAGTTTGTTCCACTGATACTCAACTCTGAGTACTTGGCTAACCATTTCTGTGGAATATACAACAAATAGAGACACCTTGAGAATGTGGGTGGAATAAAATAACCCAGTCACACAAACACAAATACTGCCTGATCCCACTTGTATGATTAAACATTTAGAGGCATAATAAAGAAATGAAATGGTGATTGGTCAGGCGTGGGGTCAATAAAAAATGGGTTAATAATTCACAAATCAAGAGGTATGAAGTTTCACTGAAACAAGGTGAATATGGTCTAGGAATCTGCTATACAGCATCTCTAATAAACAAGAATGACTTGAATACTGCATTAAAATAGTCTCATGTTAGGTATTCTTACTATAATAAAATATCCCTTTTTAATAAAAGAAAAAAATGAAAATAACTTCCTGAAACAGGAAAATGCAATCTGAAGGTTAAAATAGACACTGGTAAATGGAATAAACTTATTCAAAAGGAAAGAGTTACTGAGTTGAAGAGAACAGGAGAGAAAGTAGGGGAAAGAGACTTATCTAGGTATGTAAACAGGATGGTTTGAACAAATGTAATGTTTATTTCTGCTGGTCAATGAAAAGAAGCAGTTAATGTTTTAATTTGTCTTTTCAATTGTTTCTCCTTAATTTCTTATACATTTCTTTTATGCTTTCTTCTTCCAATTTTACATGCATATATATCTGGTAATATGAGTAACTGGTTGGAAGACAATACTACGTATTGCAACAAACACTGCAAAATTACATTACTTTGTTAAGTGAAAATCTGTATCATGTGCAAGGTTTTTCTGTTTTAATTCTAATTTGTACTCTCTTTAAAAAATAAGAAATAAGGGCCAGCCAGGTAGCCCACCAGATTAAAGCACCCATTTAGGCAGGCGCAGGGACCATGGTTCAATACTTCTTTTCCCCAGACCCCTGCGTGGCATGCCAGCCCCGCTCCTGGGGCACCCTGAGTTGGCAACTGAGACTGGGCATGGTGGTGCGTGCCTGTAATCCCAGTGCTTTGGAGGTTGAAAACAGGAGGATCACTAGGAGTCCAATCTACATAGTGAGACCCTGTAGACCCTGTACTAAATACATAAAAATAAAATAATAAAAGTTAAAAGAAGTGAAGAAAAAGAAAAGGAAAAGACCTTCCTGCTGAAGAGAAAAGGTGTGTTTACAGGGCCCTAATGGACATACTGCCATCATGAGAGCAAAGTACTAGTTTTTCAGACACGGAGGGGGAGAGGAGTCAGCGTAAGGGGATTCTGCTTCTTCATGAGGCATAGTCAGGATGGGCACCAATAGCCAGAAGAAATGCTCCTGGATACAGAAGAAAACATGAGCAGATATTTTGGTGAACATGTATTTAAAAGTGGCAAAGTCTTCTTCAAATAATTACAAAATAGAAAACTTGGTACTGATACTGAACACCAAACTGAAGAGATAAAAGGTGAATTATTTTTTCACAAAGAATAATAAATATTTTGATGGAAAGATATAATTATTTTTCTGAATGAAGCCATCCTGGAATAAAAAAAGCACAATGAGGAGACATTCAAATTTAGAAGAGTAGTGACAGTTCTTTTACTTACAACTGGCCTCAGAACTTTAAATCACTTCTTCAGTAAGCATATAGAGAACTGAGTATATGCATGGGAGACAGCTGGACACCATGTGTGCTTCAGAGCAAATTACTTGTGCTTACTCTGCTGTGCGGTTTTGATGATCCATAGTAGATTTACTTTTGTTAATTTCTAAGTACCCTACTCAGTTAAATCCTCCAATAGTTTTTTTCAGGGAGGTCTTGGCTTCAGTGAGAATTCACCTGATATTTTGAGTCAGATTTATGATATGTCAAAATGACAGAACTATAGCACAAATACTCTTGATAAAATATCTTAATATTTCTCTACAGTCAGGTCCCCTGTAAAACCAAAGCTTGTTTTAATAATGAGACAGATTCTAGAATAATCATCACATATTTGCATAAAAGTGTTTTGAGTCAGGGTGGAAAACTTCTCCTATTCACTGAACATCAAGAACAAATACAAGTTTGGGACATAGAAAGCCTGGACAATGGCTCAAACTCTATTATACGAATATATCAAGCCTCTTATAATAATGAGAAAGTCATTAGTATTGTAGTAATTAGAAGAGATAAATTTAGCAAATTAAAACAAGAGACTTCTAAAATTGACTTTCACATAGGCAATGACATTTTACTTTCTGTTAGTTTACTTGTTTGTTTGTCTGATTGACTGAAGCTCATCCAAGCATACTTAATAGAAGAGACTTAGGTCAAGACAACTATTTGTCATCAGTAGGAATTTTAAATCTCCTGGAGCCCCACATTTTGTCTGCCAGTCCTGCTGGAATCTCATCTATCAAAATAACAAACTGAACTAGGTGAAGCAATGTTCAAGCTCCCTGTTATTTTTTACTGCACAGTGCAGACTCATTTTCGTTTCTTTCTAATTTTCATATCTGGGAACTGAGAATGCTTTTGCTTGGTTCTCTCAGAAGCAGCATCATGGGGCAAAAGGAGATCACATTTGGAGAACTGCTGGCAGTCTGGTAAGTTTTAACGTCAGCGGAACTGAGGTCGGAGAAATCCAGGTCAGAATCTAAGACGCCCCTGGAGAAGGCAGAACAGAGCCTTCCTTATTGACAGGTGACCTACAATGTAAAAGGCCTAAGGATGAAAGGATTATCCATGATGCTAATTGATTGAGGAATTAGAGCTAATGTTCTCTTTCATCCTCAAGAGTTGACACTGGTTTTCAGAAAACAACTAATACCCAAATCCTGGAGCGAGTATCATTTATATTAAGAGCATGAACAACACTGGATTAGTGGGAAGCTTGCAAGGTTTTTCAGAATGCAGCACCTTGGATGTGTACTCATATGCACCACAAAGTACCAGAAAACATCCACCAGCCCTGCCCTGAGCATGGGTGGGCACTGGCCACTGCGCTAAGCAGAGGCAACGTTGGCATGATACTAGAAGACAGCTCAAAAGTGGTCATGGCACACTGAGGGGCAGCACAAAACCAGTTAAGCAAAGCAGATGACTGTAAACACAGTGTGAAAAGTGCTTCCTGGGCCTCCCCGAGGAGCTCAGAGGACTCATATACACTGAGACATGAAGGGATAATATGGGACATGGAAGGGTTAGTGGATGAAACAATGAGTTTGAATTAAGTCTTACATGTGTACACATGAACCAAGTATTCAAGGTAAGGGTCAGACATCCAGGCAGGAGGAACAGCATAGACAAGCATGTTGGTCTTCCAAGTAGGGCTTCTGTTTGGGGAATCACAGGAGTTCAGAGCTGTGAAATCATAAGGACTGATTCTCAGAAGAGAAGAAAGGAGTGAAGTAGGACATGCATGAAGATGGTGGAAATGCACTCCTATGCCAATAATAAAATGAAATATATGCAAGTGCAGCAATAATTTTGACTGTTTGCCCAACAGAAATGCAGAGTGACATTAGACCTACACTGAAGCACATAATGTGAAGCAATAGCAAGGTAGGTAACCTCACAGAGAATACAAATATTCCATGATTTTGACCTTGCTCAGCTTCCATTTGGATGTATTAACCCTTTAGAACTTAGAAGAATGGAGGTGTCTGTCACTCAAACACTGGATGGGTCTGAAGTGCTTTGGGGAAAACAAAATATCCCTGTCCCACTTTCCAGAGTTGGTGAATAAGGGGACAAGAAACACAGGGAAAGGGAAATTAATGTACAGTATAACTACAAAGCCAAACATTGAGCTAGAAGCATGACCCTTCGTCTTCACACTCTTGTGAAGCAGGAGCAATTATTCCCAACATGACAAATATAACAGTGAGGCAGAGAACTGTAGGTTCACCAAGTTCTAATGTCAGATAAAAAGACATAGCCTCAATTTGACCCCACCTATAAGAAATGAGCCCACATACACAAGTCACATGTTCTCTGCATCTCCAGCAAAATCAGCCAAAGAAAAATGGCTCCTGATAGAGCAGAGACAGTGCCTATGCAAAGGAGGAAATTAATTTCATTCTAATTTCTCCTGATCTGTACTGTATGTACCAAATCACAGCCCTCTTTGCAAAATTAGGGGCATTAGTTATCTTTCCATTCAGTCGCAGCAGCATTATGCTTACATCCAGGCATGCCTAGCTAAGATGAAGAATATCAAGTTTTACAAAATCATTCATCAAGAGGTGAGACCTGCCCCTGATTAGCATTTCAATAAGAAGGCTGGGACTAAAAAGAGAATAAGCACAGGATCACAGCAGCAATTAGGCATCTTCTAGACAGCCACGCTTTTCCTCAGACCAATTGAGTTTGAGCAAATGAATTTTTTTTTTTACTTTCTCTCTTTTCCCTCCTGCTGTGAAATGAACTGCCTTAAATAACTGATGAAGTGACAGCAAGCATGTTAAAGGAAACGTTTGCCCATTAGGCGAGGTTTAATTAAGCAGAGCACAGGCTAATTGTTCTCCCTTCTAATAAGTGATACAGCCTGGTTAAAGTCTCTGAGCTTGCAGGGCCTGGTCTGGGAAGCCTGTGATGACCCCGTCAGTAAACCAGGGGAAAATAGGTATGAGCTTCAAGAGACGATGGGCCATTTTGCAAAGCAATAGTGCAACTGGAGCCATGCACACACAAATGAATTTAATCAAATATTAATATCTGTTCTCAGATTATTTTCTCTATAGATTACTCAGAGCAAGGAAATTGCATTCACTTTTTCCCTCACAAGAGCCACTTGGAATGAAATATAATATGTTTCACTCCAGTCCCATAAATAGTCTACGGTTCTCCAAGAGTGTATTACCAATTCTAAGAAGACGAGAACTATAGGTTGTTTCGTTCATTCTATCTTCTGTGGGTATCGTGGCATCAAACACACAAGCAGTATTCAATAAATACTTGTTGAATGAATGGATTAGACAGAAAAGTTACTCTTGCATATGTTTTGAAGGATAATTGTAGAAATGGGTTTAAATGGCCTTAAATGTTAAGTTCTATCTCACAAACAGACACACTGTCTTTGAATGAGATCCTATTTGGAAATAGAAGCTTTGCAGACCATCAAGGTAAGATACCATCACCAAGGATGGGCTCTAATTCATCAGGAGTGATACTTCAAAAAGTAGAAGTTTTGACATAAGGAGAAAAATAATTTAAAAACCTAAAAAACCTGAAGCTTCCAGAAGCAAGGAGCAAGCATAAAATAGATTTTCATGGGTAGTTTTCAGAAGAAAGAGACTACCTACTCCTTTATGTCAGAGTTCTAGCACCCAGATCTTTGAGGCAATAAATTTCTGTTTTTAAGCCTTGAATTTATGGTACTTGGTACCATGGCAACCCCAAGAAACTATTGCAGCCTGGGAAAATCAAAGTGCAGGCTGAGTTAGATGGGTAGAGATGGCATGATATCAGTTACTCCCTAGATGCCCAGATTACAGGACATTTATTGTCTGAAAATGGAAAGGCACTGTCCCTGCCAAGATTTTCTGTTCTTCTCTATCATGTGGTCTCCTCTGGAAAACATGGATATAAATATAGAACATTTCTCCCTCAATTGATCTGAGGATTGAAGGAAATTATCCAAATGAGTTGTTAACCATTATAAACAGCCTGTAGTAAATACCCAATAAACTTATTATTAATGGTATTACATCCCTGATCTCTAGGGCCTAATGCTAAGGCCAAATTTGCATTGCTTTTGTTTATCACCAAAACAATCTTGATGTGGCTGTAGCAGGACTGGTCCCACTGGAACTGGCTGGTCAGGAAGAGTCCTTGAAGTTTAGTTATCCCATTATCTCCTTCATCACCAGAGGGATGTGGCCAGGAGCTCAGAACCACACTGCAATGTACCTTTCTATTCTTAGCCTTCTACCCTCACTTATCAAGAAGAGACACTGGAATCTGCAAAGAACCAGCTATGTTGTCACTGATCCTGGGGAACCTGTGAGGTGCTGGGAGTGAGTCTTCAGTCACAGAGCAATAACAATGAAGGTGACACAAAGACTCTAACCCTGATAAGTGTTTTTCTGAGCTGCATAAAGGGAAAGAAAAGTACTAAGAAGTGTGCACTGGGCTTTATCATTCCTCTTTTATTTACTCTTCACAGCAGCTGAGTGAGGTAGCTATTACTATCTCTAATTTACAAATGAGGCACTTCCAGTTCATAGTGTCTTGTGTACTTGGGTTTGGAGTCATAATGCTTACCCTAAATTGCTGTTCCAGAGCTGTTACAGCTGTCCTGCTGTGCCCTGCTGCCCAGTGGCGTCCACAGCGCTGTCTCTGCTATAATGATTATGAGTAGGCTATGACCAATTAAAAGCAAAGGAAGACTACATTACCAAGCCAATCTGCTGACAGTTTATAGCTACATACTTAAAAGGGTTAAACGCTTTCTGAATACCAGTAGTATCTGTCCTTAATTTCCTGTATTGTTTGTGGAATGCTTGCAATAGAACAATCACAGTAATAATTCATACTTCATAGCACTTTGTAATTTACCAAGGGCTTTTGTGAACATGAGCTCATTTTATACATCAGTCAGCCAGCCAAGGTGAGGGTTATTATTATCTTCAATTTATTGATGGAGAGGGAAAGAGCAAGTGATACATAGTCCTTACTCTCCTCAGGTACTGCTGCAGCAGAATGATGCTACTTGAGAGCGCTGTTGAGGCTGAAAGCCTGGTGTACAGAAATGAAAACTGTTCCCTGAGAGACAATACATTTCTATGGAGGAGTGCATGCCTCCAAAGCCAGCCTCAGCGCAGCTTCTGTCTGTCCCATGCTTCTTACCCAGGAAGACATAACTGATTAGTGGTAGCTGATGACGATAGCGGCTCACAATTACCAGGTACTTATTTCAAATGTGGTGCTGTGGTGTGCACTCGACCCACTTGTTCTCCTTATTCGGCACACAGCGTCGTGGCTTTCCAGTGAGGATATTCTCATCTTACAGAAGTGGAAGCTCAAGAGGTGAAGGGACTCACCCAAGATGACACAGTTGCTGTGCCCTGGACCGTCTGCTCTTAGAGACTTCATTTTTAACAACTTAACTTTAATGTGTAGTTTTTAATAGCTCCCTTTGTCTCCCTTTTCCTCCACTCCTAGAGGGTTTTGACTTTCCTTGTGGCTTGTGCCAGGTTAGAAATATAAATTTTGATTTGATTCAAAGGCTTGGCTTTGGACTGTTTAGGAATTTAGAGACACTTAGTACAATACTGTAGCTGCTTGAAGAAAAGAAATGCCTGGTACATTCCTCTTTTGTAGGAACTATAGTTTCAATTAGAGATTAATTTTGCACAAATATCAGGATCCATGCATTCAAATTTCCTGAAGAAGACATCTTCCAAATCACAAAGAGATGCAGGTCAATCTTAGGGTCACAAATCTCTGCTCATTCTGACCCATGTGAAGAAGGGCCGCATTTCATATTCCTCTTGTCTCTGGCTAAGTTTGAGAGCTTCATGTATCCTGCCAAGTGGCCTCTTAAGTGACTTAAAATATAGTTCACCAAAAAAATGTTCCAGAGATAATTACTCACAAATCTAGTGTCACTGGTAATTAGTGTCCAGTACTTGGTGGCAACATGGATCACTTGGACGCTGAATTCGCAAGCTGTTTGCAACCATCCCTCATGGACTAGCAGACTCTGTGTCCAAAACAACTTGCAAAAGAAAGAACTTTTTGATAGGAAAAGAAAAGGCAGAAAGAAGAATGCCAAGGGAGATTATTTTATGGAAAAACACTGACCAAAACAAAAAATGCTGAAGCAAAGTATCCTGTAGTGTTGGGTTTCTATGGGGCAGAGAAGCACAGGTGTCCTCAGGGTCTGACTGAGAACCATCACAGGCACCTGCCACATGTAGCATCCCCTATGAGAGGCAACTTGACGTCTCTGGCTAAGCACAATCACAAACAAGCTCTATTGGATTGGAAGTGTTTTGTTGCTTCTCGCATGTTTATTGTTTTTTTCGAAACTGGAGGTGGAGCTCAGGGATGTTCCTCAATGGAGCCATATACCCAAATCCTTACTTTTTATTCTGAGACAGAGGGTCACTAAATGAGCCAGGTTTTTTCTCAAATTTGGCATCCTCTTGCTTCAACCAATCAAATAGTAGGAACTACAGGTGTGCTTTGTCTCATTCTTCTTGTGTTGTTTTCCTGTTGTGGGTTATGAAGTAAGTCATTCAGTCTTTCTACTATGCCCCTCCACAGAGCAAAATGGTAGGATTTAAACATTCCGAGAACATCAGCAAGAGTTTGACACTAAAGTAATTTTCCTCTTTCCTCTATTTAGTTTCTCAGTTGTTATTCCAGGAACAATGGAAATTCTACTGAGAAGAATGCAGTGCTGCCCTAAGCTTAGAAATATGACTTCTTATCCTCAGTTGTACTGACCCACAGCACCTGTTCAGCATTAGCCTCCCTTCTTTGTGATCTCAGAGCTTGGCCTGGGGCAGAGACTTTCTCAGCTAGTAGCCTACATTAGTGGGCCTCCTGACCGGTGGCAAAGGGTGAGAGATGTTTGTGCTGCGATGGTGCTGTTGCTTGGAATGCCAGCCACCACACTACAAACCCAGCTTGTGCATCCGTCAATGCATGGAGGATCAGTCATTATAGTTCATGGATTTCTCATTGGAAGGAAATAGCCCAGATTCAAATCCTACTACTGATTGCCCTCAGTTTATAAATAAGAATCTAAGGCTCAGAAAAAAAGACAACACTTCATCAAGCTAACACTACCACGGGACCTTTATTCAAACAAAATTAGAGCTGTGCACCAGCTTCCTTCCAGGGCTGAAATGAGTGGAAGCCTCCAGTCACTGTTAAACAGGGCTACTGTTCCTTCCAGACTAAAGCTGCGACAATCCCTGTGTGCTGCCCTAAGGTACGTGATGAAATGCTTTTGATCGTAATCCCACAGAGCAGAACCATTTATTGAGTCACTAATAATGTACTAGGGACTGTGTAAGGCATTTTTCATGCAATACCTCCTTGATCCTTGCAACAGTATCTGACATAAGTAAGGATTGCTTATATTCCTACTTCAAAAATAAAACAATCTCCGAAAATTCCACAAATGTAATCACTAGGACCCGCGTAAGAAGATGGTGGAAGTACTGGAGACAAAAGCAAGAAGTCAAGTCAGAGGAATGTGTGCTGAGACCCAGGAAGAGGCCATGTGCTTCCGGGGAGTGAGAACACGGAAATGTTCTCCTGGCCTCCCCAGAAAGAACACAGCCCTGCCGGGAACTTGGTTTTAGAAACAAGGACTCATTTTGAACTTTGGATATTCAAAACTGTAAGATGATGAAGTTCTCAGTGTTTTAAGCTCTACTCTGTGGCAATTTGTTATAACCGCGATAGGAAACTTCCATTTACAAGATGGAAAACTGAAGCTGCACAGAGTGAAATCACATGGTGGAAGGCATACAGCTAGCGTACAAATGAATCAAATGATGCACAGAGGGTATTATCAGGGTTCTTGTGCCCATGTGCTGTGCTCTATTGATTGGAGGAAAATAGAAGGCACAGAAAATTTTAGCAGGTTAAAAATGGAAGCCCCTGCTTCCTCAGCCTGCAAGGTGGTTGAGATCATCAACTTTTCCCTCTTTCTCTTTATAGAAAAGGAAAAGGAGGTCATGCAAGAAAAATTGTCCAAACTCTTACAGTTGGAGAAAACATGGAACTGCACTCTGTGTCAGCTCTCTCCCCTCATAACTCACTGCTGTTGAAAGACAAAGCACTGCTTCTGTATTCTGCGCAGTGTTTTCACAGCCACTGTCCTATCAAGAGGGAAAACAAAAATCTCATCAGCACATGGTGACCAATATGTAGAGCAGCACAGTCCTCTGGGGGCTCTGTCATCACCATCAGGAGCTGAGAAGATTCCCAGCACACACTGCAAAATCCTCCCTGTGACCTGGATTCTATCAGTCAGCAACCCCTGCCAACACTGTCCTCTCAGATGGGAGTCACCTGGACATTTGGAATGGTACAGACTCAAATGCCATAATCATCACACCGGCCCCTGTTTAGGGAGCCTTGCAGTGTGCCAGGCACTGGTCCAGGCACATCAGAGATAACACATGAGTTGGTCCTCACAAACTCTCTGTGGCATGGATATTGATTATTACCATTACTGATCACATTTGACAAAGGAGCAGTAAAGCACAAGCAGTCAGTTGCTTAGTAAATGGAAAATATAACATTAGAACCCACTCCAGGGTCAGGTCCTGGGTTAATACCTTCAGTAAAGGGAACACAGCAGACACTCTTCAACAGCAGAGATATGTTTCAAGAAGCATTGATCATTTTTTTAAAATATGCTTTGTTCTTTTAATTTCCTTAAAGCTAACACAAGTACAAAGATATGGGGCAAGGATGTTTGCTTCCTAAGGCTTGCATTTCCTAAGTGGCACTTCCTTTTGTACGTCTAATTTTATTTGTGCTTCCTGAACGCACTCACATAGTGGGAGCAGCAGTGACTGGTGTTTTGCTGGGATCTTAAGCAGAGCTTTCATTTTCATCTGGCTGCTTAGGTTAATACATCCTGACTCCTCTATAGTTTCCAGCGATGCTGTTATTCCGCTCTCTGAGGGGAGGAAAATGTCCCCATGAAAATAATTCAAAAAGAAACAGAAAATAAATTCAATGCAGCAGTATTTACAAATCCTGACTCAGTTCCCGTATTGTCCAACAGGAAGAGAATTTGACCCATTGTTTTCATGAATAAGCTGAGAATAACAATCAATCACTGTCATAAACCCCAGTAGAGGTAAGGATTTAAATGGCTCTAATCTAGATGGGAGATTTATGATAGTGATGCATGTCTTCTTATTCTACAAAGGCAAAAAGTCAACAACACTTCTATAGTTACCAGATAGGACATCTGACTCTAAACCTATAGTTACCAGATAGGACATCTGACTCTAAACCTTGTTTCTAGATCTATCTAGAGAGAAACCTTGTTTCTATCTATCTATCAGATAGACCTCTATCTGAGGTCTCACATTTTAATGTTTCCTTTAGAAATTCTTCTTTCCCTGGAGAAACAGGGTGCACAGGAATGTTTAGGGAAAGACAGAGATGGCAATGGAGGTAAAGTGTGGAGGAAACCCCTTGACATGCATAGAAGAGAGAATGCAGGAATTGTCTATGCAGCCTAGAAATGCAGACTTGGTGTCTTTCTTTCCATCCTCCTTCCTCCTGAGACATGTTCTACCTCTAGAGCCGCACACAGCTGTCTGACGGATGCAGTAAGAAAAGAAGACACTTGCCAAACTTTAAGTGTGTGGTGGTAAGTCATGGTTATTGTTTTTACCATCTATGTTCCTTCTACCATCTATGGTCTGTATTGTTCATGAGGCAGTAGGACAGAGTGGGAAGCATTCATTCACTAGAGCCATACAGTCCAGAGGTGATGGCCCAGCCCCATTTCTTACTGACTGATCTGAGTCTTAGTTTCCTCATCAGTGGAATGGACATATCCACTTATGCCTCATGAAAGAACTCTCCCATTTCCATTGCCTGACTTATCATCTTGGCCTACTTCAACTCAGTCCATGTCTGAGAATATATAATGAAATTTACTATAATTTTGCTACCATTTGTAGAGAATATTTTAAGATAATAACAAACTTGGTTAAGATATAGTTCACGTATCTTAAAACTCACCCTACAACAGTGTACAGAATTCCCTACCATGTTTACAAATTTCTTCATAGATGGTCAATAAATTCAGAAGATTTTGTATCATCCCCTCCCCAAAAGCACCTCTTAGCCATTAGCAGCTCATGTTTATGGAAGACATTTCACTAATTAACATCTTTCTACTCTTTAGGGCCTAAGAAATCTCTATAGTCCACAATGACTATTTCCTAAACTTAGAGCCAGATCCAAAGTATCTGACACTTGAACACTTCTCAGGGCCCCTTCATCAGCAGCAGAAACCCTGTTAGTCTCTCACAACATCCTTGGATGGCAGTGCCAATGGTTGTTCTACCTTCTTTTTTCCTTAGCATCTCATCTCAGGGCTGAACACACAGTAGTTGTTTGATAAACACGTGGGTATTGACTGATTAGTCAAATACCACTTCTCCTAAAAAGCTACACGTTTCTCATCTGCCTACTTCTCTGAATGCTGAGGCCTTCCCCAGCTGTCATGTCCCATGACTGCTCTCCCCAAAACATGTGCTGTTAATTTTTCATCTTAATGAACTGTCCAGTGGAAATTCTCTGCAACAACAGTGACAGACACACAATAAAAATGGCTTATGCCTTATTATTGTCAGAAACCTTTTTACAACTCCAGCACATAATTGAAATAAAATATCTGAATGGCTACAGACTCCATTTGTCAAAAATAAAGTGGAATAAGTGCTATTTCAAAAATTCATGCTAACAGGGCTTATAAACATGGATTACTGGAACATTCTTCCAATTGATACCTACTCAAGCATTTAAGTACATGACTATTATTCTTTGTGTTTGCTTGAGCGAAGCCACTTTGGGTACTGAGCTACATGTCAGTGCCAATTTTCTGGAGTATTGCAGATGTACTGTTTTTCTTGCAGGGAGATAGCCACGTAAGCCACAGCAAGCCCCAAAGGCCCATGTTAATGCATAGATTAACTTGCAGAGAAACTATTATGCAGCTCTTGGCTTACTGAGATTGGAATGTACCGAGAACTAGTGCCACTCATATCTCACTGGTGTACCAGGAGGAACACAGAGAAAGAGATTACTAAAGATTCTCCTCATCCCAACAGTTTCCATGATGAGCATCAGCTCTGGCCTTGTGTCCCACGTTTTGCCCTATTAGATACCCAAAATAGTCCCGTTGATTCATAAGGGAAACACTCCATAATTATGCACTACTTTTGTTATTAATTCAAAAAGTGTTAATAGAGCTGCTATTAGTAGATGGCATTGATTCTGACACTCAGAACATATGGCTAGGAAAGAGCATGTCCTTGAACTGCTTGGGGGACACTTTCCCATCTGGGAGCCAGACAATACCAAAGTCAATATAACAGGATATAGATATAATATTTACAATTAATTATAATTCCTGTAATGGCTTGGAAACTTAGAGAGAATGATGAAAACTCAAAGGATTTTTGTAGTAGGTGGAATGTATTGACTTTTAGAGTGTGAGGTCAGAAAGAACATCTCAAATATGGAGACTGAGGCTCAGTGGCTCAGCCTTAAGTGATGATAAGGATCCAAGCATACAGGGAGGATGCCAGGTTGGAGAAAGCAAGAAATGGAAAATCCACAAGGCTAGAAGGAGCTGGGCATGTTCAGGGGGCAGCAAGAGCCCTGTTCTGGGGAGTGGATAAGTGGGTTGGTCAGATTTTCTCATTGCCGGAATAAAATACCTGACACCTGAAATTTAAAGGAAGAGAGATTTATTTTGGCTCAAAGATTCACAGATTTTGATCCATGCTTAGTTGACTGCAAGATGGAAAGATCAGGATCAAAGGGTGTGACAGACGAATGCTACACTGATATACAGAAGAAAAGAGCAGAAGAGATGGAGAGGATGGAGCCAAAGAGAGGAGAGAGTCAGAGATCAGATATAGTTCCAGCATCACACTCCTAATAGCCAGTTCCTTGGACTGGTTCCTATCTCCTAATAGCACATTCTATCATAAACTGATCAGTAAGTTAATCTTTGGATGGGCTTAGTGCCCTCACAGTGCAAGCACCTCTTGAGTAGTGCTTTCACCAGTACTTTGGCCTAATGAGCAAAGGAAGAAATGAGTGCAGACCAGAGCAAGGAGAGAACTGGCTGCAGAGCCAAGCGTCTAGGTTTGATTCAAGTTTAGATGGAATTCCATTAAGTGGTTCTGAATAAGAATTATAGATATGACAAGAAAATCCTCATTTTTTTTTTCCATTGCATGTTCATTCTGCTGGATAGGAAATGTAGGCCTGATTATCTTCTATCTCATTTTTTTCACTTCAATTTCTGATTCTGACCATGATTCCAACTGGACAAAGTGCATTCTGGCAGCTACTTCAGCCCATTTTCCTGGTGCAGTGTGAGTCCTCCGTAATACAGACTTATTTCCAGACCCACAGTGAGGGAAGTACAAGCAACATTAAGGGAAGGATTATTTAGACATCACTACCATTCTCTCAGAAGCAGCACTTAATCTACAAAGTAGTTATCAGGGATCAGGCAAAAGGTGATCTCTCTTACCTGTTTCCCTAAGTGCTGGGGTAGCCAGTATGCTCTGGGACTTGCACAATTAAAGTGAAGAAACAAGATTAAAAATTTGTGTTTAGAGTAGAAGCCACTTAAGATCCACGAGACCAGAAATTATCTCTTTTGTTCATTTCAATGTCTTCATGCACTACATGGTGCTAAGCATCTCATAAATAAGCATTAAATGAAAATAACAAAGAAGCAAGTGAAATAGCTGCATTCATGCACAAAAACAGAAGGCTTGTTGCAAAATACTCAATAGAGTTCATCACCAGTTAGGTTCTCTGGGATGCCAACTTGAGACAGAGGTTAAGCATCAGTATACCTATTAGTAGTGCCCTTGGGAAGAACACTGGGAGAAAAAAATAAGAAAGACAAAATACTTACAAAGAAGGGAAAACTATGCAATGAATCAACTTCTCAGACCACCATGCATGGTCCTCTGAGATAATAATGGCTTCTGAAAGCATTCTGCATACAACCTAGATGATCCAACCTTTACTGAGAAAATACTGCAAAGTGATCTAGGGCAGGAAGGGCAACCCTTAAAGAGGCAGATTCTAGAAGGGATGAAAATCTTGAAAAGGCTAAAATTATCTGGCAAGAGCATTCTTAGCAGCTGGGACCATCAAGCCTCCAGCAAAGTGGGAACCAGGTACCTCAGCACTACAGTTTAGGTCCTGAATGTCCCCTAAATGTCTAGGTGCTAAAAGCTTGGCCAACATTTCATAATATTAAGGAGATTATGGCAGAACATTTAGGAAATGAGACCTACCTTAATACAGTTCCCACTTGGGCAGACCCTGTAAGGCAACTTTGGGACACCAGGCCCTCTTCTCTCTTTTGCTTCCCAGAAACCATGAAGTGAGCAATCTACCCTAATGACTTGTTACTCTTCAAATGTTATCTCACCACAGGCCCAAAACCAACGGTGCCAGCTGACCATGGACTGAAAGCTCTGAACTTACAAGTCAAAATAAACTTTTCCTTCTTAAGCATATTTATTTCAGGTATTTATTATAATGCTACAAAGGTGACTAACATAGAAAATTGGTACCAGAAGTGGGACTGAGTCTGTGACTATAACTAACCCACAGTGTCTTCGAGGAGACTTTAAAATGGGTTTATGGAAGGAATATGGAAAGATATGGAGGATCAGATTACAGAAAGCCTAGAATACTGCACACAGAGTTGGACAGATCAATCTGGTAAAAATCTAAGAAGACAAGAATGCTGAGATAGAAATACAGAAATGTCGCCAGGCATGGTGGCGCATGCCTGTAATCCCAGCACTCGGGAGGCGGAGGCAGGAGGATTGTTGTGAGTTCGAGACCAGCCTGAGCTACAAAGTGAGCTTAAGGCCAGCCTGAACTGCATAGTGAGACCCTGTCTCAAAAAGACAAAAAAAAAAAAAAAAAAAAAAGAAATACAGAAATGTAAAGGCTATGTTCATGAGGTCTCAGAAATGAAACTGTACTGGGAAGATGATGAGAAATCACATAGTTACATTCTGCCAAAATATGAATCAACCCTTTCTCCGTACAGTTAGACTTCATAAGAAACTGAGTTTAATAGTGACAGCCTAATTAATCTGGTGAAGGAAATTTCAAGTAGCACAACTTTCAGGTTTAGCATGGACATTGCTGGCAAATTTTAACCAATTTTACAGTGAGAATTAGAGCCAAAGGCAAAGCAAGAAATATCTGAAAACCTCTCAGTTTGGCAGAAAAGAAGCAAAAAAGTATTCAAGCCAAGGAGATGCAATTGCTAAAGAGATTAGTGCTATTAAGTAGAAGCCAAGTCCTTTTTTGCAACAAAAAGAAAAGATGGCTCAAGGCCATCTCAGGAATCAACAAGATCCTGCCCAGTGCTGCTTACAGGTGTAAGGTGTACACTTTCAAGGACTGTCTTTTGAAAACAGCTCTTTAGGACAACCTCACCATACAAGATTGCCCAGAGAATTTCACCCCATGATTTCTTTTTTGTGCTCAGCCTTCCACACTTAAGAGGCTTGCAGCCCCAGTCCAAGCCCTGGTAGAGCTCACAAGGCAGCGAATGTTGGTACTTTGCACACAGTGCTAATTTTTTTAAGAGAATAAAAATAATTGAAAAAACATTAGGAATGATGCATAATTTCACTAAACAAGATGATAAGAATTCAACAGTGATTGTTATATTGAATATTATTGTCTTCAAAGTAGTTGCTCAGGGGGTTTATGGGTTAGCTCAGTTGTTTAAGAGCCTGCTTGGGCAAACCCAGCAGGGGACGACGGATGATTCCCAGACCTGGCCTTAAGGTAGCCTGAGCTAGAAAATGAACCTGAAGTAGTTATTCAGATTACCAGATATAAGCATGCAAAATTAGTTAAAAAATTTAAAAAGAAGAAAAAATATTAAGCATTAACTGTTCCTTTCAATAAACCTCTAGAAATCAGCAATACAGTTATCTAAGATATATATATATCTTAGATAACTGTATGTATATATATATATATAACATAACTATATATATATATATATATATATATATATATATATATATATATATAGTTTACATCAGCACACTTAGTCACAGCTAAATATTGGAAATAACCCAAATGCTTTTCAACTGAGGAATGAATAAAAAACATGTGATAGTTTTACACAGAAGACTATTACTCAGCTATAAACACCAGGCTTTTATAGGTAAATGCATTCAATAGAGTCCATAGTCATAAGTGAAAGAAATTCAGACATGCATGTGTAAACATGGTACTGTTTCCCTAGTACAAGAACAGTGTTGATTTCTCAGGTGTGCAGAATTTGAAAGAATTAAGGAGTCACAAAGGCTTTCACAAGATTTGAAAGGAAAGTCTGAGACATCAGGTAGGGTGAGGAAGGACAGAAGTATCTACAAGGAGCTGCTCATACACTGATGCGTGAAGGAGTAAGAGGGAAGCTGGAGTTGAAGAGAAAACTGGACAGATGGGGGTAGCAGCAACATGGAACCCAAAGGCAACAATAAGGACCAGCCAAAGTGCCAGACCAAGTGGGCTACAGAGGTGAGGTTGCTTGAGCTCACTGCAGTCCACACCTTCATGCCATGAACCTGGATGCTGACGTCAGCACTGTAAGATGTAATGTTTGTCTGGCTAGATTTCTGTTTTTTTTTTAAGTTTGGTCCCTCCATTCTGTGTCCTTATTCCTATATTGTGGGCTAGGAGTATCTATCATGTGCCACTACAACTTTGAAATATATAAAGTTCATTTTATTTTTACAGTGGCTCATAGCTAAGAATTTGCTTTAAGTATCAAGAGAAACTTTACTCATGGATATTTGAAGCTATGTTAGAAAAATTCAGATTCTAGAACATTTAAGCAAGAATAAATTCATTTTACATTGCTAAATAGGAATCTTAGGGGCCAGGAGGGTAATGTTTTGATTTCAGGTCCTAAATAGTCCAAAAGGTTGAAGGTTTGATTTTCATTTCCAGCCTCTTTGAAAGTGATAACTTTTAAGAAGTGCAGCCTAGTTTAAGGAAGTTAGATCCCTGTAGGTGGCCCTTCCAAGGCACACTGGGGTCATATGGTCCCCCTACCCCGCTTCTCATGTGCAGTGAGCGGTTTTGTGCTGCTGCGTGGTCCTTACCATTATGGTCTTCTGGTTCACAGCCCTCTCTGCCCATGCCCCTGGCCAATACATCACACACACACACACACACACACACACACACACACACACATGAGCCAACTGACTACAAACTATAAAACCTCTGAAACCATAAGACAAAATAAATCTTTCTTGATTTCTCTTGAGTAACTGTTACAGCAATGGAAAGTTATTAACACACCTTAGTCAACTGCTCGGAAGCACTTCTGCTTGTTTGACATGCACTGGTCTTGAGGCATACAAAATACTTCAGTGAGAGTGAAGATATTCCTGACTTAATTTGGGTTGTGGTGTGATATGGGTAGAGGAGAGACAAAGACTACACTCTTTATTCTGTCATGTATCATACATGAACCTGCCTGGGAGCAACTCTATTTCCTAGGCTCTGCTTACCTTCTTTTGAGTCTCAGTTTCTTTTTCTACAGCCTGGGAAAGGTTAATGCTTTCTCCATGGTATGAGCATGGACAATTTAGAGGAATCTCTGAAGACTTTAAAGGACTGGGAAGATACTCTTGGGTTGAAAATGGACTCAAAACACTGTTAACTTAATAGGAAAAGTCCTAAGAAAGCTCTCAGCATTGGCAGGCCTGGAAGATGGAGACTGTTTCTTATTCTTGTGAAAGCCTATTGACCTAGCATCGCATGCACATGCAACAGATGTCCCTGTGTTACACATCCAAATTCTCTTCTCAAGGCTCCTGCAGACTTGAAGATGTGTAAGTGGTAATGTGTTCACAGTGCAGCGTCAGCACAGACGTCTTCATTCAGCAAAGCAAATGCATGCCTAAGGCCCACGATAATTTTAAAGGGCTTGCAGAAGTTCAGGATTTTTTTTTAATTAATACAAAAAATAAAACAAACTTTACAGGAGGTCGACTATATTCATTTTTATACCAAAATATTCATCAAATATATTTTTAATATTTTTTTTCTGTCTTTTTGAGACAGGGTCTCACTATGCAGTTCAGGCTGGCCTTAAGCTCACTTTGTAGCTCAGGCTGGTCTCGAACTCAACAATCCTCCTGCCTCAGCCTCCCGAGTGCTGGGATTACAGGCATGCGCCACCATGCCCGGCTTATTTTTTTTTTAATATTTTTAATGAAAAAAATGTGCTTTTAAATAAAAACATACTCAGGACTCATGGAAGTTAGAATGAGATCTTGAGCAACGCAGGCAGGCCTCTGTAAATTGACAGCAGAAGTAATAAACTCTTTCATGACCCTGGAGCCCCTGTAGAAAAGATCTTTCCCTCTCTACTCAACCAAGTGAGGGCAGGACTTGAAAATGTATGTGATAAAGTCATTATGTGAATGCTGCAAATTGTCCAGAAATTTCCATTTACGCGAAATGTGTGGAGAGTTAAATGAGAACATAGATGGGGCTTCAGGAGATGAGACTAGGTCATATCAGTCTTGGGAACCAGGCAAAGGACTTAGCAACTTATCCTGAGAACAACAGACTTCTGTGGTTAGAGTTTCAGCCTGAAGCCACTTGGTACAATCTGGATTAGGAAGACCATCCTGCAGCTCTGTGAAGAAGCCTGGGAAAGTCAGCACGGACCTGGACTTGCTTCCTTGGCTGGATCTACAGGCAGCCTGGCAGGTCTTGAGTGAATGCGGCCTGCTTGTTACCCTGGACTAGGGATAGCACGGTAAGCACCTGTGGTCCAGCTCATGTGCCACTGAGCAAGCAACAGTGGCTGGTTTCTCCTTTCATTGTCCAAGAATACTACAAACAATTTTAGAGACAAGAATAATAATCTTCTTGAATTCATTTTTTTAATGAAGAAATTCTCAAAAATGGTTAGGAGTGTTAAAAACACTGTTACGGACAAAAATATGATACTTTAGGAAATCTGCTAGACATTCATTTAAAGAAGTACATTTCTCACTAGTCCTTGTGAGTGTGTGGCCAATTTTTTTTTTTTTTTAAGAAAAGTATTTTTCTTTAAAGTAAAAAGCATAAGAACTGTTGCTATGGTAATGCAACAGTATTTGGAAAGGTGCTTAGATACTAAACTTTAGAGCCTCTCAAAAAGATGAACTCACTGGCCCCTCCACAATTTCTCTAAAGCTTTCAAATTAAGGTATCTTCTAGGTGTCTGGCTGTAACTTTATGGATCCTGAGCAGACATGATGAATTGGTAGTGGATTTTAGTGTGGCTTCTTATGTCTTGGGCTCTCCTTTTCCGCCACCATTCCACATTGCGTTCAGTTCTAAGTTCTCCAAAGGGCCGAGAGCAACTTGGATGAGCAGCCTCCAGAGGAAATGCTCTTCCTTGGGCTAGGATTCATGGGAGGATGGGCAGGCCTGGTAGACCATAGCCCAATTTCCTCCTGAAACAGAGGACAACTAGACATTCCTGACTGGTTCAACTTAGGAACCAGCTAGATTTACAAGGAATCAGAGAATGCTTTCAACTGGCTCATGAATGTTGGAAGAATAGGAACTGCAATGATCTTATCAAAAGGCATACACATGACTGTGGCATAAAATGAACACTTAATTCACATGCATCTAATGTATGAAGGAAGGAGGAAAGGTACAAAGGAAGAAAGGAAGGAAGGAAGTCATGCTTTGGAAATTCAATCTTTCTGTGCTCAGATTCACTTCTTTTCTTCAATTGAGACATGTTAATTTGTCATCTTAGTACATCCTGAGGACTCAGTCTACAGAGGCCATGCACGTGTCTTGGCACAAAGCATGGAAGAATGTCAGGAAAGCTTTCAGGAATCATTTGATGAAAAAATGAATGAAAAAATAGCCAAAACAACCCACTTAGATCTGGAACACATGGCTGCAAAACCCTATCAGATTGTCTTATTAAGTTACTTCCTGCCTATCACAGCATTCAAAGGCTCTCTCTCACTTTGAGTACAAACCATCCCTTGTCAGGAAATACACAGAGGAAATGCACAGATAACTCAGACAGTGCTCAGGTGCTTTGATCTTTAAAAAGAGGGAATCCTACACCAGCCTTTGAGATGCCCCGTTGACGCTGACAAGCAGAACAGAAGAGATAATGCTATCTAAGTGGCTGGTTGTCGGAAATGAAGTGATTAGATTTCAAGTTGACTGTCTATGGCTGCATGGATCACTGGGCCCAGAAGGCAAGCACAGGGTGCAGGCTTTAAAACCTGTATTCCTCTTTCTTGCTGAGTCCTTGAAGTGGAGAGGGGGCCAAATCCTTCCCTAAAGATCAAGTGACCCAGACAGGGGCTCCTCCCAGCATCTCCGTTCCGGCGGTGATTCTGCTGCCTATGGTGTCTAAGAAAACTGACCCTGGGGAATGTGTTCTCGGCTGCAAGGGCATCTGTGCTGCCTCCCTGAATAAGTCCCAGGCTCAGAAGCTTGCTTGAGTTTCTGCATAACTGACACTCGAGCTGTACCTTGATTACAGATGAAAGTCATGAAATCATTGTAGAAGAGATGGCAAGCTGATGTTTAAAAATCAGCAAGTCTAGAAGTGTTCACAGAAGCATTCATTATGTAACTTCTGAAAATTTTCTTGAAGTTTGGAATATTTTAAAAGCAGAAAAAGTATGTTAAATCCAACAAGTGCAGGCAAAACAAAGGAAAAACGCTTTTTAAAAAATCAGAGCATGGGATGGTGCACAGAACAGTGTTTACAGTTAATTAGCATTGATTCACACATACAAATGTGAAAGATATAGATACATGGAAGTGTGTGTTAGTAACTGCCTAGAAAACTTTCTGGGAAGTCACACACAAAACCAAAAATAGTTTCTCAATTCAGGGAAGAAAATTGAAGAAGAACTTAGAAGAGACTTCTCTGTAGACTTATTTTCACATTTTGAATTTTAAGCTATCTTCATCTATTTAACCATTTGCCTACTGGTCCCTTTGACTAGAAAATATTTCCTAGCCTCCCATTCCTTATAAGTGTCCACCCAGGCTCAAGTCTAAACCAAAGGATCACTGCCTTGTTGAAGCCTCTCCCAAAGTGTTCCAGCAGAATCAGCCTGTGTCTTCCTACAAATCGTGGAACTGCCTGGAAGTGACTCTGTCCGTGTCTGTTTGTCTGCCAGCTGCTCAGTATCCAGAGGCAAGCCCTTCAGAGGCATGGGCTTCATTTTTATGGCAATTCATATGAAATTAGTTTATTGCATCTTTTGTACTTAGCTCAAGAAAATAAAATAAGAATGATTCTCCAGAGACGGATAAGCAAGGAAAATGTCAAAGAGCTCTAATGTCCTTTGTTTTATTATAACTGGAATTTAGCATATACATTTAGCTGCACATCCCTGCCTTAGCTAGTGCCAGCTAAGTTTTTGATAGAAGTCAAGAGGAGACCTAGGAGATAACCACATTGACTCAGTTACTCTTCTCTCCTTGCTGGGATAAAAATACCTGACACTCAAAATTAAGGACAGAAAGATCTATTTTGCTCTCAGTTTGTGGAAGTATCAGTCTCCTAGGCAAAACAGCACATAGCAGAGGGCAGCAGTTTATGCTTGCAGAAAACAGCGAGGTGCAAGAGCAAATGTGAGGAGTAGCAGAAGCAACAGTAACATAGAGCAAGTCTGTCTCACTTATGTTGCTTTCAGAGTTTCTGCCCCAGGCCAGGTGTAGCACCCTCACCCATAATCCCAGCATTGGATCATGAATTAATCACAAACTGAAGCCCATGCCTCCACCCCATAACTGCATAGGCTTTCAGGGGACAACTAGACACGACCAAAGAACACATCAATATAATAATAATCATCATCATCATCATCATCATCATGGCAGTGCCGCTGAGTTCACCTTTTTAAAGATCACTTAACATGTATGCAGTACAAATTCCCCCAACTTCTTCCCATACAACTTAATTAAACTAAAAGTCAAGATAAATCTAAATGAAAGAGATGTGTTGATCAACAGGAGTATCAAAGTTATACTTAGGATTGGAGATGCTCTTTCTACCCATTGTTAAGCACGGGACCCTCAGCTAGCTTTTTAGCCTTCATCCATCAAAGCTCAGATGACATAAAGCAAGGCTATCACTGCAGACCATGGAGCACAGTGTCTGTCACATGGACACGCACGACACATCTCATGTGTCATTGCTACTGTGGGGAGTGATCTCATGTCTCTGTCTCTGTCTATCACTAGTTAAATCAAACAAGATTAAGGATCCACTTGTTTGGTTGAGATTTTTTCCCTTTGGTTTTGATTTTGGGCAGTGGCCGAAGACCTATTTTGCCTGGAATAAAGGCCTCCAGGTAATTGCTCACTGAGTGCAACAGCAGCAGCCCCATTTACTCACTGAGGAGCTGTAGGGCATACTCCATAAGTGAACTGAGTGTCTGTTTATGATTCCAATGACACCAGCTACAGACGGAAACTGGGCCCCCTTCTCTACAGTGGCTTATATCCCAAAATAGGAAATGCGTATTCACAGACAGCCCCAGCAGGCACAGAAGGCTGGGCAGCTGACAGCCGATATGCACATCTCAAACTGTCAAGGACAAGGCCAAGACTGTGGATTCACCAGCACAGGGGAGTGGTCCCACCCCACCCCCAGCAGCTTTCTGGGATTGACCTCTATGCAAATGAGATAATTTGGTGAGTTCCTGACCAGAGATACCTGCTGATTATTCCTCAGCAGGGGATTGATGTGTATGTGCTGTTCTATTGCTAAGAGCACACCGCTTTCATTTTTCTAAAACATTTATTGCTGGGCTCTAAGGCCCTATTAAAAAACATCAAGTGGTCAGTCAGAGATCTCTCTGCTGTAGCTGCCAAGGTAATTGCTCTCTGCTCTGAGGAGAGACCTAAGTTATACGTACAGGAATACCAGGAATGAAAGCTGAAGCGTAAGTCTATTTTTCTGGAAGTTAGCCAGAGTACTGATCCTATCTGTGAGCCCAAGCTACTCTACCAAGTTTTGTTTAAAGTCTCTCCCTCCTGTTTGTCCTACAAACTCGGATTCTGGCTGCTGTCTAGGTTGCTGCTTGACTACAAATTCCTTAAAGCTAGGAAAAGTGCTTTTCATCTCCACCTGTGTGACAAATCAGAGGTGTCAGGTGAATACACCCTGGCATCCTGACTGGGGACCAGGAACCTGACAGTTGAGCTAATGTTATTAATTAATCTTGTTTTATTCTTCTTAGACTTTATAACGGAAGTATAAAATAGCTCTTCTTTATCCAGAGGCACAAAATTTATCTCCTTAAAACTAGAAGCCTTCCATGAACCACCAAAAGTGTGTTACATTTATACCAACCCTTCTTTGTTTTTAGCATAGACCTTTGACCAGAAACCCTGGATCAAAATGCTTATTCTCCAAGTGCTGAAAATATATTACTTCTCTGAGAATAAAAGCTATGCAGAGCTCTTCAAAATAAGCTATTCTTAATTTCTAGTGGAAAAAAAAAGTCTAACAGATTTCCTAGACGTGAAATTAAATTCAAGTACTTTCTATTTAACTTTTGACTCTGTTTCATTGAAACCTCATTCTAATTGTGCTTATTATGGAGAAAAATAGGAAATGTCACTCAAATACCCTATTGAAGAATTCAAAGGCCTGATGAGATGAAGAGGTCCATTTGGCTCTGCAGAAATGAGACAATCTTCATTCACAGGCATAACTGCAGGAGAGACACATTTCGCCAGTCAAACCAGGCTTCACAGCGAATGCAATAAATGTGAATATGGGGGAAGCCAGTCATACAATTTCCAAATCATGTTGGTGCATTTGTAGGGAAGTACAGCTTTGCTTACACCTCCAGTGTTGTCATTCACTGGGTTTTCCTAACAAACACTGACCAGGGTATGACAGCAAAATCTGGGGCCTCCTCAAGTTGAAATTTTCTCTGAAATAGACATTCCTCAATATGTGAGGATCAAATACCTGGGAAATTTTGAGAAACATTTATGCACAGCAATAACAAGAAATGACCACATATTTAATAATAGCTGTGTAGGCTGCAGAGAAAATCTCTGAATTAATCTGGAAAACATGCTTTTGTCTGTAATGTACCAGATTCATTCAAAGCACAGGGAGAAGGGGCCAGTGATAAAAGACACAAGATTCGGGTCAAGACACACTCTCCACCAATGAAATTCCAAGAATAAAAAGTCTGCTATGCTACTATGCACAACTTATATATCATCTCTAAGGTGGAATTTTCTCACTTACAAAATTTTGGATACTGCCACTGCCCCCCTTGATTTGCAAGGATTGAAGGAGATTTATAATCTTAAAGACTGTCTGAATCTGACACAAGATAAGCACATAATACTTGTTAGCTTATATGACTATGACTTTTGTCTCTGACTACCTTAGTCCCTCTTCTTAATTAACTACTAAAAATATACTGAGGACTCTATCTATTTGCTTAATAAATTATTATTGTATCTATACTTTTCACCAGATATACTGCTAGTATCTGGGAGCATGGCAGTCACTGAATGAATTCTGCCTCTAAGAACCACAAGATCTAGATGCAAAGAAAGACAACTAAATCAATGATCATGATCCAATATGGAAATCATAGTAAATGCTGTGGTCCCTGTCTAGGACCGCAGGAGACAACCATTGCTAAGTTTTATGAGTCAAAAAGAGCTTTCTAAAGACACAAATGTCTGAGAAAAAATATAAAATAACTTAAATGCACTTGTGTAGAAAGGAAATTATGTGGTTTTAGGGACATGGTGTTGTGTTCTGCAGAGGGGATGCACAGAGTTGTGAAGGCAGGTTGTGAAGAAAGAGTTGCTGAGGGACGAGTCCTACCGCTGGTACCATTATTAGAGGGTCCTGGGAGCACTTTGCTGTATCATTGGAAGAAATTCAGTGGGAGAGAAGCATAAGGCATCAACTTAGAGGCCAGGCTGTGTGTGGAAGTTTGAAGATGTAAAAGCTAACGAGGGAGAAATAATCCAAGAGGCAAAAATAAAAGACCTATTAGGTGTTTTTTTTTTCAGTAATGTTGAAGAAATGTTCAGTTTGATAACTAAGAGTAAAATAAAAAATGAATGATGAACAGGGATAAATTCGCCTAGGAGGTGAAGAGCTGAGAGGCAGAAGGGGCCCCTTGCATGATTTGGGTTTGGGTAAACAGTGATTATATCAATGGGACAAGGTGAGGAGAAAAATCATGGCTCGCCCTTGACTTGGGCAAATAAAGACACCTCTTGGACAACATGGACGTGAGACACAGACGCACAGACAGGAAGATCTATAATGCCACATGCAGGAAGGCTGTGCCCACAGAATCAATTTGGAAATCCCTAGGTGGGCATTTGGCTATCCTGTGGAAACAGCTCTGGTTACCGCTGACCAGAGGGATTGAATGCAAATGGATGGGCAAAAATCTAAGCCTTGAGATCTGTTAGAGACATGGGTCTAATCGCCCTTTGGCTCCCTAAAATCCTCATTAACCTAAGGGTACACAGACAGGAATTGAAGAGCGGGAGCCGACATGACATAGTCAGAGTCCGGGTGTACAGTCAAAGCTCCTTCCTTCTGAGATCTAAAGGGTTCAGCCTCCTAGAAGTCTCTGCCTTCTGGGATATGAGCCACCTTGCTTCAACTTTAAGATTCTTTTCAAAAGAAAGAAAATGGCAAAAAATGCTTAAATCACCTCAATCTTTTTATTCAGTCAAGTCAATGCTAAAGATTTGTAATACCTTTAGTTTCTTCACTGTGCTGAACAACTTATGTGCTCCAAAAGATTATCATTCTATCATAGAGCTATTTAGTAAAGAAAACACCAAAACAATGACACTGAATAATCACAGTACTCAAAGCCCAAGAAGGTAGGTTTTTTGTTCCTCTTCAGATCCTACTTCGGATCTGGAAGGTGGTTCAAAACAGGGATGCCCTAGTAGATATAATTTTGATCTCCATATAAATAGTAACAGATGAATAACTCAGTGACTCTGGTCCATCTTACCTTCTTCACCCATTGTACACTTGTTTCCAATTTCTATAACACACTCCACTCATCTGATTGGTTACTCAACAAATGTTGATTGGAATGAATGTCATAGGACCACCAAGCCAAAATCACAGTGATTTCTGGAAAAAGTGAAAGAATCATTAGTAACTTTAGGTGACATGAATCAGTAAAATGACCCACTGTTTTACAATGGGGATACAAGGCTGCATAAGACAACTTTTTCTCTTGAATGATAATAGTCAATCAAAGGAGATATAAAGCAATTACTACAATTGTGAGAGTGAACAACAGGAAAAACTTGTTTCAGACTTAGAGGTAGCAGTGTGGTGTGATGAAAATATACATATTTGAAAATTTGATTAGAAAGCAGAAAAGTATAAAAACAAGGTATAAAAAATAAAGCCAAATTAATACACTGAGCTGTAAAAGGCTCAAGTCAACAACTTCTGACATTGCCAGTCCTACGGATAACGCACTACTATTATGGACTACTAGACTACATTGGATTATTTTGCTGAATTCACACAACTACAATATTTAAATGGCAATGAAATACCCATCTCTGACAAAGCTAAACAAGAAAGGGATACAAATGAAAGACCATTTTGTATCTGTATATACAAAAGTTAGGATAGATATATAACTACTTTCTCTTAATTCAATGAGAAGAAAAATTTGTACTGATAGTGCTTTGACAGGATATCATGTCTGCATCTTGTACTCTGAATAACCACTGTGAAGACAACAATATGCAATGTGCTAATTATTGAAACTGTCTTACTAATCAGTTTTGAAACTACCTCATTGCTATTTGTTTCTCAGTAAAATTAATAATAAATAAATAAATTAAAAAACAAAAAACCTAGTGAAATAAAAGGAACATTGTTACTGAGCCACATCCAATAAATCATATAGTCTAGCATCAATTAAATGTACACCTTTCTGTCCTGTTAACTTCAGAAGCATGTGCTCCAGTACTGAGCTAAATCAGTGGTAACGGATATGAAGTTTCAGAGATGATTTCTTATAGAAAGCCTACTCTGAAGCCAACATTATGCTTTCACTTGTACAGTGGGGAGCAGTGTTCCAGAGCAGCCAGAGCTTTCTAGAAAAAAAAAAAAAAAAAAAAGAATGTAGAACCAGGAGGAACAGTGTGGTGGTGATAGGAGAAGGCATCTCCCTTCTGGGAGACCAGAGCACCAGACTGACAAAGCAGCAAGTCTTCCTCCAGGTAGCATTTCCCTTCACAGCTCCACACTCCGGATATGCTGTGAGGGACTGTGTTCTGCCTGAGTTGTGGTCTGACTCATCTTCACATGTACTGAAGTGTCTAACACATTTTCTAGTGTGTGAGCAAAGTAGCTGTTCAGATATTTGATGAATGAGCTAAGACAAGTCTACTGGTTGGCTACACAGCTGTTGTCTTTAAAACCTGAGGCACTGAACCAGAGAAGGAGCCACTGGGAGAGCTTCCCAAGCACAACAGCATGAAGGAATTCATGTACACCCTGGATTTTGAGATCTTCTGCCCTCTTAGATCGGCATGGCTTGCATTGTGGGCATAAATGTTTTGTTTTGTTTTGTTTCCTTGACTTCATTAATTTTACTTTATTTCTTTCCAAATCTGTGTTTCTTTGCCCCATTTTGCTTTTGTCTAATAGCTCCTCAATGCAACTGTACCAAAACAACAGAGAAATCTCCTAGTTATTGCAGATCTGTAGATGAATTGTGTTCATAGCACCCTTGTCTTGGTGACTGTTAACAAGAACAATGAACTGTCTCTTTCTCTTCCCAAGAAGACAAGGGCAGAATAACACTGGGATGACGTACAGGTGCATGCTGAGTCATGGAGTAAAGTCATTCAGAGCAGTCCATACAATGCATAATGAATCAGGAAAGAGTCTGCCTGGCAACCACACTAAATGGTATAGCCAATCACAAAACACAGTCCGACACCCAACCACACCCCTAGACACTCATAACTTCATGCATCTGCTCCCATATGAACCTGAGCCTGTGCTAGGTAACCAGTGAAGCATCACAAAAGTGATGTCATGCCAGTTTCTTTGAACTTATTGGGTTCCCAAACCATAAGAACTAGAAATATGTGCTGTGTAAGGTACTCTAGTCTGTGTAATTTTGTTATGACAGTTGGAGTTGAGTAATGAAGAATATGTGTAGCCTCTGGTACACCTGCTGGTTTGTCTTTGGAGAAGTCAGCTACCATGTCAGAAGACAGACTATGCTGCAGCATCATTCTATAAGGAAGCAACAGATAACTGGGTGCAGAAGATGAGATACAGAGAGACAGAATGAGACTGAATGAGGGAGAGAGAGGCTCACTCATCTTCAGCTGACCCATGTGAGGTGAATGCAGATGCCAGCTTGGGCACCCACCTCTCAAAAATTTCTGTGACCAGTTATGCAGTATCATAGCCCAAGAGACATCAAATGACAAACACCTAAATGAATTCACCAACTCACTATGAAATATAATCAAATTGTTGATATAAAACTGAATTGTGGGATAGCGGGCTAACTAGCAATAGATAATTGGATTGTTATTATTATTTTTATGTTTTCAGTACAGGGTCTATAGGACCTCACTATGTAGATTGGACTCATAGCAATCCTCCTGTTTTCAGCCCCCCGAGCATGGGGATTACAAGCATGTGCCACCAGGCCAAGTCTCAATCACCATCTCAGTACACTCCCAGGGGCAGGGCCAGCATGGCACACTGAAAATGACAGAACCCAGGCTACTGAGCTCTGAGAAAGCAGGCGCTTCAGTCTGCTGAGCTATCTGGCCAGCCCTGGATAACTGGATGAAGGAGACACTTGCCAGGGGCCTCTACAATATGCCATCTTTGTATAAAGACAACAGATATCACAAACACTGATTGCCAGCCTCCAACACAAATGCATGAGACTTTACAAAAGTCATACATCACGTAACACCCAAAGTGGACAAGAATCCAGCACAGTTTATGTCAGGGCCCATTTTTCTTCTGTTTTCCTTCTCTGGACTACTATGTAAATAATGCAGCCATCTCTACAACCAACAGGTTTACAAGTTTTCTTCTCAAATCCACAAAAATGAATTGGACCACATATTTAACTTTGCATTGTCTCCTGCCCTGTAAAATGTCTCCTGCAAAATTCGTTCCACCAGGGCAGTAGAATAAGTGCTTTCCTGGCAAGCACAAGGGCCTGAGTTCAATCCCCGGGTCTACAAAAATAATAAATAAATAAATAAAAATAAAAAATAAAAAAGCATTCATTCCACCCAAAACAGATAGTTAAAAATTCCTGGAAGAAACGTTAACAAAGGGATGGAAAATTGTTTACAGATTCTAACAATTGCAAACCTTTGTAAAAGAGAATATGAAGAATATTGTCCCATAACTATACAATACATCTTAAATAATAATGCATATGAGCATCTTCAGCTGTTGCCCGAGCTTTTAGCAAAGTTCCTGAGCCTAGGAGGACAGGGTGGGTTTGCTAGAGGTCTGTCCCTGCACAGTGCTTCTTGGCTGAACTGTTCAGTTTTCTCATCTTCCCCAGACTACTTCGGCCCTGGAATCCTTATAAGCCAGGAAGCTACAATCCAGCCTTTCTGTGGCTGCTGTCCAAATCCCCTACTCTTTTTTTTTTTTCAACCACTGCACGCGCTCACAGCCACCTCCAATCCAATGCCACTGCCCTCCAGCAGCCCTTCCCATTGCTGTGCGTGGTTGTTCACAGGACAAAGCCTCCTACAGGCACAGACACTACATGCCATGCATTAACTAAGAGAGACTGAAAAATCAGGGGTAAAGACACTACAACACCAAGAGAATAAAGCGAGGTGGGGAGATGCTTATGCACATGCTAAAACCAAGAAGGCTATGAGTTGGGTGGCAGTAGCCACTTTTTGCTGAACCCTCAGTACGAAAGGAAGCTCACTGCACACAGAAGCATGTCCTTTTCTTTGCTTAAATTTCTTTTTAGGTCTCTGCTCCAAAACACAACACTTTGGTTCACAGATTTCTAGGTATTGTTCCTCTTTTGCAAGGTGGGCTCAGCCAGGCCAAATGTGGGCAAGGACCATTGCCAAGAACACAAGTGAAACAATAACTTGTGCTAATGGTGGAGAGGAAAGAGTTGGCAGAAAGCATATGTGAATTACATTGAAAATAGTCCAGCTGGGCATAGCAGCACCTGGCTGCATTCTGATGACACAGGAGGCTGAACCAGGAAGACTGCCATGAATTTGAGGCAAATCTGGGCTATGCACAGAGTTTAAGGCCAGCTTGAATTATATAGCAAGACTCTATCGCAACAAAACAAAACACAAACCCACTTCATTTATTCCATTAACATGTGCTTTGGGATCCCTAGACCTGTGTCTGAGTGCAGTGTGAACGTGACACTGGAAAAGGTCCAACAGAGGTGGTAGACTAATCAGAAAAGAGTGGCCATATATAGGAACAAGGCAGTTTTGAGAGCCAGTGACAGCTCGCTTTACAGTTAAGGGAGCTGAACTGTACATGACTGTTACGGTTTGTGTCTACTTGTGGCCCCAAAGTCTCATGCAGTTGTGGGCAACGACTTCTAGAGTTTGTGATTAAGTCATGATCCACTGGGATTATGAATGATTCAAGGCTGGGATTATGGGTCTTAGTACTGCTGGGATTATGGGTGTGTATACTCCCCCAAGCCTGGGGCAAGGAGCCTGAATGTAACATAAGAGAGACAGAGAGACAGACTTCCTCTCTGTTGCCTTTGTTGTTGTTCCGCAGCTGTGAACTGATACTCCCTGCCATGTGCCTCTCTGCCTTGGAGCCAGCCGAATATGGACTGAAGCCTCCAGTGACTGTGAACTAAATAAACCTTTCCTTTTTCATTTTGGGTGTCTGGTATTTTGTCCCAGCAACCAGAAAAGAGTAACTGAGACTGTGAAGCCCAAATAATTTCTAAGAGCATACATGAGGTCATGCCGCCATCCTGTTCTGTATGCGTCGCCTTAGTACATCAGCAAACCATGGCAGCTTGTATAGATTACTGCCTAATGTTATGTCTGCTTACGGCCATAGAGCTTAAATCATCCATGTTCCTAAAACAAAGAGGACACAAAAACTTCAGGTGGGGTCATAAAGACCTCAGGCCTAGCTGGGAAAAACATTTAATCTCCAGCCTGGGAACATTCTTATAAAATAGGTCACTTCACACAATTAAACCCACCCATTCTCAAAATACAGCTAAAACCACAGAGTTAGCTAATAGTTGCCCTTTGGCCTACCCCTCTTAGTTACCTTAAAAAGTCATATATTCTCAAACCCACCAATTATTTTAAAGGTCAACCTAAACTAACCAATGTGATCTGCTTCTGTAACCTCACTCCCTCCCCATTTTGCGGTTTTTGCCTTTATAATCCTAGCCCAATTGTTCATCAGGGCTCTCTGTTCCTGCGTGTTCAGTGAGCCCCATGCATACATGGAAAATAAAATCCCCTTGCTTTTGCACGAGAGGATGTCTCTTGGAGTCTTTCTTCATGCAGTGGGCTTCTCAGACCTAACAAGACAACGCCCAAGTGCAGAGGGGAAGGAGGTAGTAGGTATTTAGCCATCAACAGAACCAGCCCTTCCATAGGTTTAAGTACATATCATTAAAAAAGGAGAAATTTATGCATATTTCTCTTCTGGATGGTTAACAACCTAAGATCACAAGTCAGAGTTGGAGAAATAGAAGAGCCACAAGGCCAGCCAACATTTTGGCCCTAGCCTTTCAAGGTCAGCAAAGACTCAGGACATAGGAGAACCTGTACTGCAACATTATGAAACTCAGGTGAGCTCCAAATTTTCTGAACAAGGAGATTATGGAGCCACAGAGGAAAGAGATTGAAGTTCTAAAATGTGCCTGGGGAGAGTCACATGGAGAGAAAACTTTCTCTCAGGATCTCACAGAGAGCAAACTGGTCAAGCATTGGCCGTGACTCATCCACATGGATGACACAGACAAAGGAACTACAGAATAACGTACAGGACTACAAGATAAACCCTGAGAGGACTTCAATGACCACATAGGAAATATAAAGTTCTTGTGTTGGCATATTTCTCCTGGTATGTGGTCAAAGGTATTGCCTGCTTCTTGTTATATTGCACAACAGGAAATTTAAGATACAGATCTGAACTCTGATGAAATGTTCATAGATTATTATTGTATAAATAAGTGAAAAAATAAGTTTTTGAAGCAACTATTAAGCAAAGAGTTTGAAACATTTATTAAGTAAGGAAGCTGGGCAACAGCCATTTGTTTTTCTGTCAGTCTAGAAGTAGCATAGATTTGCTGATGGCGCACTGTGCTATCAGGCTCAGCCAGCAGCAGAAGGGGCCGAGGGTATGCAGACGATGGGAGCGTCTTCCTTTTTTGGGTGTTACATGTTCTCAATATCGCTCAAGTGATAATTAATCTCAATTAATCATTGCCACCGGATATTTTTCTTTCCTCTTATCTGCAAAGTTCCAAAACCATATGGAAAAGCATATTTTATAAAATAGCTTTGTAGATTATGAATTTAAAAAGAAAGTTAGGAGAACCAGGAAGCTGTCGATAGGAGAAGAAAGTGCTTACCAGGTTTTGCCTCTCCCAGACTAGTGCCATTTGGAGCAAATAAACTTACTGAGCCTCAGTTTACATAGTAAAACTTAAATCTAATAATCATGTTGGGAGGTTATCATGAAGGTACCAAATGCAATATCCTGCTAGCAATCATCAACAGCTGTATATAAAGATATACACTAGACTTTTACAATTACATGTACTAAGTGGCTTAGTTTTTCTTATACACTTGCTATGCCCTTTTATAGATGTAATGTCTCAGCATTTACACTAAATCAGTATTATTTGTATAGCTGTATATATTAATATATAATTATGTGTAATGTAATTATATTCATCTATGATTGTTTTCCATGTCATCATGCTTGTTTCACATAAGGACACTGAGTCTCAAAGAAGCTGAGAAACCCCTTCAAGTTCACTGGCTCACCTTAGAGCTCTGTGCCCACTGTGCAGTTAATAGCAACCAGGCACCTGTAGCTCGCCCCTCCTTGCGCAAGCTCACAGGCGGGCTCCTTGCTGCCTGTACTGAGCCCCGATGCCCAACATCCTGCTATAATTACAAGGGAACATCCATAAAAAGCCTGGGCTCCAAATGGATTGGACACAGCAGCCTTTTAACTGCAACTCTAAACATGATTATCTTTATTTCTCTTTAGTAGTTTTCTTAAGTAAGCTATGCCTTTAGAAGTACCTAATACAAAGTGACAACCTTCGTCATTTTCCACAGCTCCGATGGACGGGTGTAGAGAGAGTCCATTGTCACCATGGTAATTACTGCACAATACCTGATGGCCAGTGCACAGTCAGGAGGCTCAGGCAGTAGCTGAATCCGGCATTGTCCTGGCCCGATAAAAAGATTAGAAGCCCTGAAAAGCCGGGGAGCAGGATCTCACAGCTCTCTCGCCGAGCCCTGAAAGGCCCATTGTGCTGCCACCATAAATTCTGGGTTCCCCGGGCACTTGACAACTGAAGCCAGGAATAATAGAATTCTTGTGTCCAACAAAACACTCCTTGTCTGATGCCAGTCTTATCAGCCGCATTTACAAATGTCTTTCGTTGTACCCAAATAATTCCCTATTAGAAGCGCTATTGGGAGCAGAACTAAATAAATATTCACAGCCTTTGTAATATGTTTGGGAAATGAATAAACAAACAGTCATCTAGCATATGAGCAAAGCTCCTGCTACGCTCTACATTTAATCCCTATATCTTGCTCAAATTATGAAGTTTTACTTCCTCTTTAACATAGGGCGGTACCAGAGTTCCAGTCGCACTTGCAGTCTGTTCTATGTCGCTGACATCAATGCCTTGGTACTTCCGCACGCACTCTTTAAAAAAAAAAATTATATTCCCAAAGAGCCGGGAGGGGAGGGGCTTGGTTTATTCCACTTCTACCTCTCAAAAGAAAAGTGGACCTCAGAGAAATAAAGAACTTACCCAAGATAATCAAGCTAATTAGCACATTGGAAATTCTCGTCTAGATTTCCCTGGTCACAGAGGCCCTACCCTTACTCGGTCTTGAAGATTGTTCTTATAATTAAAAAAAAAAAAATTGAACATGGGACAAAAATCATAATAGGAAGGAAAAAATGTAAGTACATCCATTATTAAAATTCCATATAAGCATTCAGCCTATGGATATTGTTAAACAGTCTGAGAACACCTAGAAAAAATATATATTTTTTCTTTCACCTTAAAATGCTATCAAATGTACTTCTAATGTTTGAGGATTTAAAAAAATATCGTTGTGTTATAAAAGTGAGTTTAGAGAAAATTGCAACCAGCATGCTCACAATGATACACACTCCCAACACTATTTTCAGAAGTTTATTTTCCTAAAGTTTCTCTTTGCATGAATGGAAATGCTTGAAAATAATGCACATGGCAAATCAGAGCCTTCTTTTTGACTGAAGCCACCACCTAGAAGGATGCCAACTTATACATTATCACCAATTAAATATTTTTACCAAAATGCTTTCCTATTTGGTTGGAAGATGTCTCCCTTGGTAGCTCAGTTCACAAATGCCTCCTTGTTCTGCCAGCCTCCACACCTACCTACCCACCTCTCATGGCAATGAGCTCTGCCTAAGGCCAATCCTGGCAGGCACACTCTTGGGGTCCTCTCTCCACCCTCTTCCCTTCTCTAAACACTTCCAGACACTCTCAGTGTACCTTGGGGGCAGCTTCCCCTTACTTCCTGCTGTGAGCTCAAAGGGCATCTGGAGAACTTCAGGGTTCCTCACTCCTTTTGATTTCCCCTTGTACTGAACTCTGTTGTTAGGCTTGCTGCCCATTCCAACCTTGTATACAGGAAGCTGTGAACTAGCTGAAAGTTGAAATCCCATTTTATACTCTGTGTGTGTGTGTGTGTGTGTGTGTGCGTGTGTGTGTGTGTGTGTGTGTGTGTGCATGTCTGCATCCTGGGAGAATGAGGGATGGGATGAGCTCAGGGACTTTGCACTAAGGTATACGCCCTCCACACCCAACTCTATTATACTTGTTCTTGTCACCCAAAGTCACTACGCTGCTAAACCTCTACAAGGCTGGTTTATTAGAATAATCAATAAATCATAGTAGTTAAATAGAGAGCAATCACAAAACTATGTATTTTTCCTAATTTTAAATGACTTAAAATATCTACTGCTGTTTGATCCACTTGATGTTAAATGATAGGTATAATTTGTGATTTGTTTGCAAGGACTGTAATGATGTACTCACTTGGCCCAAATTATTCAGCTTTGATAAATGCAATGCACTACTGTTTGCTCTGTTTTTTTTTTTTTTTTCAAATAGTTAGCAGTAAAGTAGGCTGTTATTTTGCAAACAAACAGTTATTAACATGAAAAGACATGGAAACAAGTAGGTATCTTCTGACTGGCATTAATGCACATGTTTATGTAAATATGAAATTGGAAGAAGAATCGCTGATATTTCCCAAACATATCACCTACCAAGTGAAGCATTTCATCACCGTTAGGGATTGAAGACACACAAGTGGACTCTCAGCATATCTGTATCCCCAGGAGTTCGGTACTACTTAGACATCACATAACCTGAACAGGCAATGATAGTTGCTAAAATTTATTAGGAGTTTGAAATATGTCAGATGCCAGGGTAAGTACATTCCATAACACATGAAACACTTTCCAAATAATCTTTTAAGTCAGATATGAGTTTCTTAATTTCCCAATTAGGAAACAGAGAGTTGTCCCCAATCACAAAGCAAAGAACCAGCAAAACCAGAATTCAAGCCCAGGCTATTGGACTCTATAGCAACTCACCCAACTTCATGGTTCTGACATAAATTAAGCACTGATTTAAGGAAAGGGTAGTCCAGTGATTTAAAAAACAAAGATGAGTAAGAGCCATATCACTTTAATGGACTGCTGTACTATTCGAAGAAAGCAGCCATTGGTAAATGAGAACCATGATTATAATGAAGAACAGACATTGACCACACCCAAGACCTCAGAAAGTCTAATATTTGATCAAATTTGGGCAACTTCCAAACAATCAAGGAATCAACTTATGCAAATGTCCATATTCACAAAGTGAGAGGAGAGTTGCACAGGGAGGCGCACAGGGCAGCACTTCACAGACACACACACTCGCAGACTGCAGCTACCTTCTCCTAGTATGGGCAGTGAGCTGCATCTATACCAATAGGATAGAATTCCATCCAAGGCCACTATACCTAGAAACAAACAAAACATGGTTTCAAAACTGAATTGGACTATCTTTTTCCAATGTAGAAAGTAAGCATAAAAATACAATTTTTTTTTTTTATAAAATTGCCTCTTTTGAGACATTCTCAAGAAACAAGAAGTAAAACTACAAATTTTCTATAAGCTCCACAAGGGCAAAAACTTATACTTTTCTCCCTCTGTCCATGCGATACACAAAGGCACAAACTAACTGCTTTGGAACAGCTTCTGAAGGAGCGAGTAAAGTAAGAGGTGAGCCGCTGGCGCTGCACTCTGTCTGAGGTGTGCCGGCTGAGGGTGGCAGTGACTAAGCAAGGACTGTGATTTTCTCACTGAGCACCAGTGTGACGTGGGCCACAGAGGGGCTGCCATGAGCCGGGGAGAGCATCCTCACCACACCTCATTAAGTACACTGGATTCATTCAGGGTCCCCGAGAGAAACAGGCCATTAAAATGTTTCCGTTTTAGTCTGCTGCACTTTATTGTTGGAATAACACTGCTCACCAGCATGCACACATTTTGATTTTCTTGAAGATGTTCTGAAAATTCATCTGCAAATATTAAGAATCTATTATCCTCACAGGAGGCTGTCTCCAGGCTGGGCCCCCACGATGCACCTCCGTTGCACAAGGACAGCATCCTTAAAGGGCCATTGGACCGTTCCTTTTTTCTCTCATTTAAACTTTCTAGAATGGTTAAATGTGAATCTAATTTTACTAATTTCACCATTAAGAATTGAAAATAAAGAGGGGAAAATGAATAAAACATTATGCGTAGGTGTGTTGAATTGGGTCATCCTGCCTGATCTTGGGTCATTTGTGTGAGGGTGCCAAACAGTCCTGGTCTCACAGGAGAAGGTAACTCAGATCAGAGCCTCCGAGGGCCTGGGTGGTCTGCTGCTACAGCACTCATTACGTAGCTTCAGCCAAGAAAATTAGACTGCACTTGGAAACAGGGTGTCTTTTTTTTCTTGTTTCTTAAGAGAATAAATATTAGTTAAAAAATTAGAAATGATACAGAATTTCACAAAACAAAATAATAAGAATTCAACAGTGATTGTTATATCACACATTGTTGTCGTCAAATTAGTTGTTCAGATTACCAGATATCATCTCCTAGTGTGAGAACCTGTAAGGGTAATTTTTTTTTTTTTTTTTTTTTGTATTTTAGGGAAGCATCTACAGGGTGTTCAGGGTCTCACTACTAGATCGGAACTTTCAGTGATCTGCTTATTTGCAGCCTCCCAAGAGCTGGGATTACAGGGATGTGCCAACACACCCAGTGTCAACTGCCCGCTTAGTGTACCCCAGAAGAAGGGCAGACATGGCAGTCCCAAGGATCAAACCCCTGGCCCCTGAACCTACTTGCAGGCACTTTAATCTACTGAGCTACTTGGCCAGCTCTTGTGAGGCCCTGAATAAGTAAATAAGTTCAAACACGACAATAGATATTGTGAGAGGGAAAAGAAGTGCTCAAAGGAAAGGAGCAACTTGGGAGGAGGGAAAGGAGAAAAGAAAAGAAAGGAAGAGAAAAAAAAACATGTGTATGCACAGGATACCTTGGTTAATTATACTGCTGATTTTTATTGGTCTATTAAAAGGAACAGTTAATGCTTATATTTATTTTTCTTCTTTTTAATTATTTTAAACAGATTTTTCATGCTATGTTGGCTTTTATGTCTGTAGAAAATTTCATATGGATAAATTGATATAAATGTAGTATCTATGTGTATTTATAAAATAAAAATACTATTCACAAGCTGTCTTTTATCTCTGGAAATATTTTAATCATATTCTTTATCCAAGAAATCACTAATTTTTCGTAGGAGCCAAGGCAGATTTGAGGGACACTAAGATCCTTTGCTATTCTGAGTTTACAGGACTTTACAAGTGGAATAATCATTTGCCCCAGATTAAACATCCTGCATCCCATGGGCACTGTTCTGCTCCCACTCGAGGGAATTCCAAGCTCTGCGCATCCAACCTTCAGAATAAGTCTGGGCAAGCATAGACCAAACTCAGTATAATGGTGAAGGCCATCTCTAGGGGACTGTGTACGTGCAAAGATGTTCAGGGCACAGCACTAGGGTTATGCCTCAGCTTTGGAGGTAACACGCAGCCACTGCCAGCTTTTGGAGTCCCTTCCTCAGAGGAAGGCTACAGACAGGTCCCAAAGCAGACAAACCAAGTGGTCCTCTCACCTAGCAAGTAGCCCAAGAGAGAGAGGAGAGGCTGCGCTGTGGAGTTCGACAGAACTCATCCCAGCCTCTGGTGGGATGAAGAACTCTGGTTTCAGCAGACTGGTTCCTACTGGGGGTCTAACTCTCATCAGTCCTGTGGCTTAGGACTTTGTCTCTTCCCCTGCAAATAATGGACACCATAATACCTCACAGGGCTGTGCTGCAGCAAATGAAATTATATATTCAAATTACATAGCTGGTTCTAATAGAAAGCAATGTGCCCAATATCCTACCTGACATAGTCTAACACACTGGTTAAGCTATTATCGGCATGAAATGACAATGAGGGTGGAGGCCTGAATGAGCTTTTTTAATTCCCTATGAGGGCTCATTTCTGCAAAAGGAAATTCTCTGTGCAGTGACTCCTGAACTACTCTGTCTTTTAAGTGAGAAGGCAGGCTCAGGCTCTGATCAGATTCCACTACATCTTTTCGTTCTAATTATTCCTCTTTGGAGGACTGCTTCCTATCTGTGGCAATAAGAACTGGTTTGCTATCAATAAGAACAACAACACATTTTCCTTCAAAAATATTTAAGGAAAGTAACATGAGTCCAAAGAAAATATTAAGTAAATAAACATGCAAGGAGCACCTAGACACTGAGAAGATAAGCTCAAGGGACTGGTGACCCTAGCCCCTCCATGCATATACACAGGGAGACTGAGGCATGAACAGGAGGGAGGTGAGGAGTTGAGCTGACAGAGCCTTCAGCAACTCCCTCATCCACTCCTCCACTGAGCCTCATTAGTGCCACACACCTTGGCTCAGGGGTGGGGAGGGGCTTCAGTGCATTGGCACTGGGCTTCCAGGACAGAGGAAGGCTTTCAAGGAGAGAGACAAAAGCCAATCAGGACCTAGAAGAAGCAGAGTGCAGTCACTCTAAGAAATGAGGTTTTCACAGAGAACCAGAATCTACCCTGTATTTTCCACATAATTCATGCCATGCATTTCACAAATCCCTGCTCACCATTCAAAAACATACAGTCTCATTCTATATCACAGAAAGACAAAAAAAAAATAATAGCTGAAGGACTTGCATAGACAGTCATATACAAAGCTTGGGCTCAGAAGTCAATCAGATAATTGCAAGCATGGCATCATACAAAGGGGCAAGGACACATGACCTGGCACAGGACTGTAACATTAAAAACAGTCCCCAGTCAGGTGGATGCCATCCCAGAGATGCATGCCAGCACATTACTTTTCCGACTGTTGATCACAAAGACAATCCAGCAAAAGACAAAGAGCAATGTCTGGAGTAACTATAATGAAACTAGAATTATTGGGAGGCCCATTACAGCACTATCTAGGCTACCCTGGGTGAGGGGCCAAGCAAAAGAGGACCCAGGAGGACAGCGGAGGCAGCTCGTCCTTCTCACAGCTGCTCCACACCACCACCCTGCCCCACCTCTCCGGTTTCCCAGCACTGACCTCTCTCCTGAAGCTCCTTCTGTTGTGAACAATAACCAAAACCTGTTTTGGTCCAGACTCAGTCTTAAGTCCCTTGCCACATATATTGTGCAGGTTTTCATGTGGAGATGTAAGAGAGAGAGAGAGGGAGGGAGGAGAATAAGTTAGCCCTGGCACATGCCCTGCAGACATAATGCCTAGTTATCTGATCTCAGAACTTCCTGTCCTACCACTTGCACTCTGCCCTCGGCCAAAGCCCTTTGCTCACAAATCTCAGCTGGCCTATGCTGCCCCTGGGCTTATCCCTTTCCTCCCTTTGTCTCTATTTTTCTTTCTTCCTTCCTTCTTTTCTTCCTTTCTGTTTATTTTCTTTCTTTCTGCTTTTTGTTTGTTTGTGTTTTGAGACAGGGTTTCACTTTGCAGTGAAACTTGGCTGGCCTTGAACTCACTCTGTAGCCCAGGTTGACCTCGAACTTGCAACAATTCTCCTGGCTTGGCCACCAGAGTAATGGGATTATAGGCATGTGCCACAAAAACTACTCTATTTTTTATTTTTAAGAGAATAGAAATTAGAATTAAAACTGAAAAAAAAATTACAAGTGATACAGAATTTCACTTAACAGAGTCATGTGAATTTCACAGTATTTGTTGTAAAACAGTGTTGTCTTCCAAGCAGTTATTCATATTACCAGATATATGCATACAAATTTAGAAGCAAAAAGAAAATTAAGACATGTAAGGCCACTGGGGACCAAATAAATGTATCTATTTTACCTAAAGTTTTTCTTCAGCAAGTCAACAGAAAAGAGTTACATAGTGATGAGTGACACAAAGAAAAAATTAAAGGATGAGTTAAACAGAGGGCAGCTCATGTCTTTCTTCAGGTCCCTTTGGACCAGCACATGCACATCCAGCACACAGCTGAGGCTCAGAGACAGGAGCAGAGGAGAGCCAGCATCCATGGTCCTCCTTAGCTCCTTCTGCCTCTGGCCTTACACATCTTTCCCGCTACCTCAATCCCCAAGCAGTCAAAGAATGGAAGCTCTGTCATCTGCGTCACTCCTGCTACATAATGGTCACACTGGCCACAACTCAGACAGACAGACACCTGGACCTGGGGACTGGAAGACATCACAAATCACAGGCTGCAAGAGCCAAGGCAACATGCACAATGGCCTAATCAATGATTTTGCTAACTGTGTTTAGAGACCCTGGGCACTCCTCAGGTACCCCAAACGTTGCTTGCTTCAGGAGCCTTGGGGGACAGGGGCATTGAGAGTGCTTTGGAGCCATCATTGCCTTTGAGATTCTTCTAGTTCCTTGACAGAAGCTCTCCTTTACCCACTTTATGCATATTAGCATTTGTAGTGAGATCTTATTTACAAAAATCTGCAGGAAATCCAAAGAATCAAGAAACAAGAAAATAGAAGCAGTGAATCTGGGAGTTTAATGAATCCTCTGGATTCTCACAAAACTGAAGGACCATACATGGTCAGAAATTTGAAGAAGGAAGCACCCATAGAGGAGTGGGCCTGACTAAGACACAGACATGAAGTACAGAAGATGCGTACTGCATAGAGCAGGACAAGGATGCCACAAGGGGAGGGTAGTAAAATAGCAGAGAAATGTGCTTCCAGAGGAGGAAAGTCTTTCTAGCTCCACTATTCCTGAAATAGAATACGCCTTCCCCATAGCTCTACCCATATTCATGCATTCATTTCTGCACTTGTGCAATTATGCCATAGCAAGTATTGCTGTATGCATTCAATCACCGGGTCAACTTGCAAAGATAATCTCAGACTTGGGTGTCATATAAAGGTGAGAGAGAGGAAAAGAAGGAGAAAAAGAGGGAAGAAAATTAAGAGTGGAAAAACAAAGAAGGAAATGAAAGAGAAAGGGAGTGTTGAAGATACATATGTCAATGAGGTGGGGAGCCCTAAAAATTCCTTCTTTTCTGCCACAAGTCAGGGTCAGCATCTTAGCAAAAGCTACTGTAGAGTTGCAGATTAAGCAGGAAAGTGTAAAGAGCTAAGAAAGCTCTCAGAATAAGACAGGACTATAAAGGAAAGAAAGGTGAGATGATGGCATGATTAGACCTATGAGATTTTCTATTTTTAGTGGCTTAAGAAGAATCTCCAGTGACCTTGCCAAATGATGATGCAAACAAAGTTAATGAAATCTCTTTTCCCCTTCCTTGGAAGCCAGCTCATTACCAGATTCCTCATTCAGTGCCTGAAATCCTGTGACTTCATTAGAGGACTAATCCTAACAGATTTAACCTGAAAGTATGCAAACAGATTTACAGAAAGGCTTTTCTGCCTCCCTAACTTCATATATATATATATGAAGTTTATATATATATATATATATATATAAAACAGATTGTAAGCAGCTAGCTTTAATTTTTCATTACTTGTGCTGTTTTGTCTTCCAGCTAAAATGATACCCATTTCTAGAAAAACAGAGAATGCTCCTAGCACTTAGAAAAGATGCTTGCATTTAAAGCCATCTTAATTATTTAAATTATAAACATCAAAAAAGAACCAAAATGAATTCTCATGTTGACTGATTCTAGATTTCTTTATGTGTATTTCCAGGAATGTTTTTGTCACTGGAGAAATAGAGCATTAAAGCTTTGACAGTTTGACTGAAACTGAAGTAACTCACTCATGCCAAGGGACTTGTAGTATTACAATTCTTTTAATAATCCCATTCTATTCTATCCAAATTGCCAACAAGAATTACAGCCTTATATTCACATAAAACCAAAAGTGCTCTGCTGTAATAAGAGAAAGTTTTAAGTAAACACAGAATTGTTCCTGCATGGAACAGCAGGTTTTCCCCAGGTTGCAGTTCCATGAATTGGAAAACAACATGGAAAGGCACATGAGGCTGTTTCAGTGTGCTTTATCATGAAATAAAAGCTCAACTCCAATGACAATAATATAAACATATTCCTAGGTGGTACCCTGGAAGAAAGGAGGAAAATGAAGAGGTTCATGAGTCAGACAGAATAAACTGCAGGCACGGTTTTTCTCTTGTTCAATGTTTAAATTTGTCACACTACAAAATTTCATCCCACCTCACAGGGAGTAGGTGCCTTCCATGGTCACATCTGAAGTGAAGCTAGGTGCTAATGCCTGCACACTCTCTACTGCCTTCTCAACCAGGCAAGAAAATCTACTCCACCCAATGCTGCTAAGAAAAAAGGCAATTTATTCCAAAATAGAAACAGTAAAATAGTTTATAATACTAAATGATAGAATCATCAATGTGTCAAATTAAATATTGATATCGTCACTTTGAATCTGGAATACTTTCTGATAATAAAAGAATCCAAGGGAGAGAAGTCAGTTACTACCATACTGACAGCAGGAGCAGGAGCAGGTTCTGCTGGGGATCCTTCATTTGAACCAGGACAAAAATCCAACCCATGCTGGCAGACCAACACTGGTACAGGCACAGCTGCACTGGGGCTTAGGACCCAACAATCAACAATTCCAGACTCCTGCCCCTAATGAATGTGCATTGTATATAACTCTGGCTGCTCTCATCTCAAACATGGGGAGAATCACCAACAAAGATTTTTGATATTTGCCTTAGTACATAATAAATTAGACAGTAAGAAGGTAACATGTTGGGACCAGCCCACAGGGCCTGTGGCTGAGAACTGAGTCTGTGACCACTCAGAAGCTCAAATTTCCTAGTCAATGAAAAGGTCTGTAACCCAATATATTGGAAAGCTAGAAGTTCTGGGATGCTATTGGGCAATACAGTCCTATGAACCCAAGATTGAAGACTAAGGCAGAAGCCTCAGAACAGGGTGAGAACAATGCTACTGCCCCTGATTCAATAGCAATGCTTTAACAGTAGGAAAGAAAAGAGAGCAGTCCAAGGAGCTGTGCTTCTCATCTCTATGGGGCAAGGGTGAGCATCCAATGATCCTAGATTTCCACATTGACTTCTGCCTTGTAATTAAAGGAGTGACTTTAAGAGGGGGGCTCTATTCAAGTCCACAAACCTTAATTTCCTCATTTTAATAATGGTTTTTCTCCTGCCTAACGTGCAGAGATGCTCTGAAGATTTAAGGACGTCTACACATAAGACCGTGGGCATCACTCCAGATGCACAGTGGGTACTCAAATAAACTTTGTCCCAGTTAAAATGAGTTCACAGGAATGCCGTGATTAACTGGGAACCTCACAATGATGGAGCCTTGTTCATTTCACCCTTCTCAGCACCTGCTGTAGGTAGGCAGACAGGAGGCTCTCAGTAAATAAATGAATGTTAACTCTAATTAACTCATACTGATTAGAACCTTTGATTCGGCAGTTAGATGCATAGGATTAATTTAAAATGGGAAAAGGAGCTGGTTATTACTTTAAACATGCACTTTGATTAGAGAGAGCATTTTGTATTTAAATTCAGGGTTGCATGCAGATGAAAAGGTCACGGAAGTAGGTGTGTGCTGAAGAGCACAAACGTCCACGTGGTCTGTGAGATCAGTGTAGGCAAAAGCCAAAAGCATGAGTCATGGCCGACAGACTGCAGCCGGAGGCACACGGTCTACGTAACCATCCTGACTAAAACCTTCCTCCATTGAGCAATCTGGCCAAAGGGTCCTTGAGTAACTTTCCGGAGCCCTCTGGCAGAAGAGAGACAAACACAGCTGATACCAGAAGCAGAAAATGGGAAATCCTGCGCAGCTCAGGAGAAAGTATTCCCAGTGGAAAGCAAAAGGAGGTCAACACAAGGAAACTGGCAAGTCCATTAACTATTCCCTATAAAGCAACAGGATGGTTTTCCAAAACCAAACTTATAGTAACAGAAAATGCCAGATCATCTAGACAGCTGCATAGTACGCATGCATGCGCATGTGCGTACATACACACATTTGTACAAACATCCATACATAACTGTATGCACTTGCATACCCAAGGAAGTAGAAGGGCCTCTGAAATAACAGAATCTACTTAAAATCATAAAGGACACACCAGTCTGATGCATTTAGCAGCCAAGGGTTACACAGTGGCTCTGTAACTAGGTCAGACACCAATTGGTAGTCAACTCCACAAACCTAGGAAGATTTAATGAGGAGACCAGACAAAGGCAGAAGATGGAAACGGAGCCCCGAGCACGTGTACCCAGACTCTGCAATCTGGCACCGGGGCCAAGGACACCCCAGTTCTCTCACAGACGGACCAGAACAACTTCATGAAACTCCTGAGACAAGGGTTAACGTGTGGGCAGAGCTGCTGAGCCACGGCTCTGGCACAGTGACCGCCCTGGGATAGAAACCACTTCTGAGTCAAATGGTGATCACGACCCACCCAAGCAGAAGTATAGAAATAGCAAACCCATAGCAAACTAGCAGCTCTGAGTGCTAGACACGGGTGGGACATAAATAAAATAGCAATGCCAATGTAAAACTCGTATCAACAAAAGCCAGGTCCCTTTGCCAGCATCTCCGTGTCACCATTCCCATCCCTCGCCTGTGCCCGGGCTGGCAGATGGAGAGGCCAGGCCCGATCAATCCATCACCTACTCACTCCACCATCATGAAGACTGCTGTGTGGCTGTTGGCCACCTACAGTCTTCCTTGAGACGCAGGGTCCGGCCAGGGCGATGCCATCTCCAAGGGGTCCTTTCTCTCTTCCATCTCAGGACACTTCATGTGGGAAAACTGAAGACTAGAGGGCTGTGAGAGGACTCAGCCCAGCTTTATTCTGGGCAGCCCAAGGGGGCGGCTCTGACGCTTGGCAACACTAGCAGTCCTGTGAATGAGCCACTGTGGTGAGACACACACCCCTGCTAATGAGCCCCGCACAGATGCAGGCAAGGGCAGGGACGGCCGCGGATCAGCCAGAGCAGGAGCAGATGCAGGATGGGGCCACCTGCCCACAAGAATGCAGCCCACGATGGCTGCAGGGACCCCACTCAGCAAGGAGGCATGGGAACTAACACCATATCCACTCCCCTCCTTGCCCAGATCCAAAAAAAAACTGAAGCCAAATTTTAAATCATAATTCCCATCCTCTATTTTTCTCATTGGCTTTAAAGAGTATTTTAACCTAGAAATGTCAAAGGACAGATTTTCATAATAAGGACTTTACTAATGTGATACACAAACATTGAAAGAAAAGGATTAAATGTATTTGCCTTAGAAATTTCAATACAACAAAGTTGGTTTTATGAGTTCCACAAGTGTGGTAGATTATGAAGAAGCAAAGAGCCCAGAGCTGGAGCAAGTCACCCCAGTCCGAAGCCTTTGGTCCCTAAGAACTGGCTGGACTATATTAGACAATTTACCATTTCCTCAGCTATAAAAGGGGAGTAAAATGCTGTCTCTCGCATAGGATCTCGCGAGTATCCTGACATAACTCTTTAAAGGCTACAAATGCTGAGCACCTCCACCTCATTACTTTTCTTCTTGCCAGCCAACTGAACAGAGCTTGGAGGTTATGTGTTCCAATCATCTTACTAAATTATATATGCACACCCAGTTATGAAAATCCAATGCTCTATAGGTATGAAGATTAAAATAGAACAACTCATTGCAGTTTCACTGGCTAAAAGTTCAGAAAATTTAGAAAAAGCAAACCTAAACTCTGAGACCTCCACAAGCTTCTCCTATCTTCTTTCCCAAAGACTCAAAAGGGGAAACAATACATATCACCAAATATATTTTTCATTTTTTAAAAAATATATAGCATTAAATATTTAAACATTAAATATGATATTAAATATTTAAAATGAATATAGCAAGATTGCATCTTGTAGCTCCCTCTAAAATTTTATACCTGGGGCAAGGAATTTGCTCACTAATCCTTAGCTTTCAACCTGGCCCCAGGAGGGACATAGTCCTTCTCTTGGCTGAAAGGTGCTTCTGCTCCTATAATCTGAAGGTCCTTGGGGGTCTTATTAAAACATGCACTCTGCCCCCAGGTCTGAGCAAGGGACTGAAATCCTGTGTATGTGATGCAAACCAATGGTGTCAGGGTGCTGGTCCTGGTCCATGGACAACATTGAGGACACTGGAGGAAGCAACTTAACAGTGCGGTTCATTCCAGTATGTCTCTTTGGTGCTGGGATTGTTTTCGGATAAGTTGGAAACTCTTTCATTATTCATGGAACCCCTGTTAAAGCCAAGGTAAGGCCTTGGACCCAGAGGCGAGGCACATTTGCTGTTCTGTTCTGTTGTAAATCAAACAAACAGAATAAAGCAAATACCCATCAGTGCCCACTGAATGCCCTTTGGGAGTTCATTTAAGTTTCCATTTCTCCTGGTCTTTTGCTTCCTACAAAAGCTGAAATGCGAATGACATAAAGGAAGGGACTGTGCACCAGGTAGCACTGTGAAGTCCCGAGGATCCAAAGGGAAGAAGTTACAAATGAGAACAATACAGCAATTATGGCTCAGAAGACCAGCGTTAACTGTCTGTGCATTTCAATAAAACTCCAGACAGAAGCCAGGGCTCATGGACCTCGGGTTTTGGGGTTCAGATAAAGACAGTATTAGCTGCGTGTTTCCAGGTCTACCTAAACCTTAGACATTCTATCTGCAGTATGATCCTAGTGATTCCTGCATTATGGTATTTTTGCTGTAGGATAACATACCTGTAAATATCTAACATGCATTATAACAGTACTTTGCTGAAATCCAAAAGGGCACCTAGAAGTTGAACACTTATTAGAAATCCCCCATGTATGTGTCCTGGTTCATCGTTTTCTCTATTTCTATATCTAAACACTTTCTTGGGATGTGGATGCAACAGAAAGAACAAGTAGAATAGCAATAAAGATCCATTCAAAAATGTGCCTCCTTTATAAATCTTTCCCAATGATCTCAAAACCCAAATGCTATCATTAAATCATCTTTTATCCTTGAGCAGAAGGCAGTTATTTTTTTAAAATTAAATACATAGACTAGGGAATTGTCTTTGGAAGAGAGAAGCATTTGCACGCGCACACACACACACACACACACACACACACAGACAGACAGACAGACAGACTCATGCTTATCCCTCCCATCCTACACCCTCTAATGCACTGCACTGTGTCCTACATGTGCCAGAGCAGGGCAAAAATCAGCAGGATGATTTCACACAAGATAGAGCTTGCGTCACTGACAATCTGCCCACCACTCCACTGTTTAGGGGTGTGTCAAGCCAGGCTGCTCTGCTATCCAGACCAGATTGAAGAGACAGAAAACAGGAAGGAAAAACAAAAACATTTTAACTCCATCATGGTATGGGGGAGACTATCATACATGATTTCATATTTCTGAAAGAGACACGCAAACTCAGGCAGAAGATGAGAAGATTCCAGCTCCTGACGCAGCAGCTTCTCATGTGCCACTGTCCTAAAGCTCTGTTCCTCTCCACATGTGGGGTAAGCAGGGCTCTCTTCATAATTCAACTTCTGGGGCCATCTGTGTCCTGCTCCATGAAACCAAGCCCCTGGGCACTTGCTGCAACATTGCTGCAAACTGTCCTCTTCTAGACACTATGGCTCAAGGCTGTGGGCCACTGCAAAGAACTCTTCTTTCATTAGGGATTTCTCTGTCTAAACAGGATTTATGATGATCCTTTGGCAAGGATCTCTGAATCACTGGCTTTCACAGGACAACCAGCAGAGTGCTTGGGGAAATCTACCTCTGACAAGCAATACAACCCTGGCGATTTATCTCTGCTGATGAAATGGGTGCAGCCTGATGCTCTCAAGATGCGGCCCCAGATGAGGCGCTAGTGCACAGCCAGCAAAAATGCCACAATTCTGGCTCAACAAACTCTCCCCAGTGGCTGGGATTTGGGAAGACAGTTCACTTCTCTGAATAAGAGACCTCATCTATAAGGTGCAAATGATGGCGTTGTCCTAATGGGAGTGTCCCAAAAAAGTGCATCGCACATGGAATCAAGACCTGCTGTGCCCTACACAGGAGGTTTGGAAAAGAACGTATAACATAAGAAGAAGCAGGAGGACCAACGATTCCAGGGCTCTGCCCTGGGAGGAACTGTTGAGTAGCTGGCCCTGGGTACAGTGACACTAGTGCCCCTGTGCTTCCAACAGTTTGACAATGAGCAGCCAGCCCCTTCCAGGTGCAATCACTGTGTCTCAGCCAGAGGAGCACGAATCCTACCTCATCACTCCAGCACTTGTTAAACTCAAATTTGGTTTGTGCCAATTTTAGGCAATTGCTTTTGATCTATATGCTGCAAACCATTCCATTCTTCTGCATCTCAGCTTGACAGGCGTGGCTGTCTTTGCTATTTCTATTCTCTCTCACAGCGCGATGCTAACACACCGAAAAGAATCCTCCCTCCTTAAGGCTCACTGGGCAGCAATCTACCTGCGGAAGCCAATCAATAACATCTACGGATGGCTCACAGCCTGGGAAAAGGGAGACCGGGTAAAGAAAAAGGCAGAGGCAAGATGCCCGCCCTCAGGCCCAGCTTGTCCTTTTGGCCCATGGCACTTCTAATCCTGCACATGGGGACTCAGAGCTCTGACCAAGCCCATCTTTCTGAGCAACAACTCGGGAGGAGACTGTAATTCCTCAAAAGCCATCTAGGGAATAGACGAGCTATAATTAGAATCGACATTTACCTGACTGCTCACTGCATACACTTTCCATTGCATCATGTTATTTTGAGGGAGGAAAACAAAAATCCTATTGGTTTTCTTTCCTTTGCTAACATTTCGTGCAAAGGTCAGAAAATAGTAAAGGTACCAGCATGTCTAACTGCTGGATCTACCATTCCCATATATGAGCAGCTGAAAATCACTTGATCTCTCTAAATGTCAATATTCTTATCTGAGAAAAAAAAGTCCTGGCATAAGCATCTTTATTGATGATTACACAGGGATAAAATGGGATAATGGAACCAAGAGTATAGCATGATATGGAAGATCCTTTGTGGGCAGCTTCCTTTCTTAGTTCTAGAAAAAAAACATGGTCAGACATTAGAAGTAAAGCAAAGTGTAGACTAACTGTAAACATCATTAAAACACTGAAAATTGCTGTATTGCTTAGTCTAATAGTAAAAGTGGTACTCGGAATCAGAAATATGACAACTGAGAAAAGAAAAAGGAAAAATAAAATTAACAAATGTTGTATCTCACCCACACAATATTCTAGCATGTCCCTCGTAGTTAGGACAATGAGAAGCTGAATTATCAGATGCCGTAAAAGGAGTTGTGTGGTTCTGCAGTCAACATAAGGTGCTTAAAGGAGGAAGTCCTTTAAAATTAAATATTAAGTCATTACATAGCTCTAGAGTTTAGCAATATCAAATTCCACAAAATATTTGACAGATCTGTGACTTTGCATCACAGAGTTTGCTGTTCAGTTCAGCTTTAAGATTTGGTAGTATCTTTCTTCTTGCTCTCACAGAGAAGGCAGGCTCTCATCAAATATTTTCTCTTCCATTTATGTTAGCCAGGAAGACATCTGTATGTCGTCTGTGTACTTAACACTCGTGCTGACTTCATCCTAAGATCCGGAAATACAGAGTTGTCTAATCTCCATGTTTCTGAGGCACAAGGTGGAAATTAGGTTGATCTTCTGAAGCTCTGGCTCTGATGAATTGGCAGGCTCACCCTGCCCCACCCCTCTGAGGTGCAGGATCACTGAAAAGAAATGCTGGCAACTCTGCTTTATCCTGCTAGGGATTTATTTTAGATTTTGCAATAATATAGACAAGTTTAAAAAAAATTAAAAACTCTTTGGCACCAAGAGTGAGAAATAGAGAGCTAAATCTGTGAAGCTGTTTGTCCACAAGATTTTATGCTTTCTTGTCCTCATGCTGCTATTTGCATGCACAGAAAAATAATTCATAGAACTCTACTGATGAATCAGTGTGCATGCATTTACTGAGTAGAAAGCCTTCTGCCGTCTCCATGAGATGCCACACCTGAGTGTCCCTTGTGGTGTCAGGCATGCTCAGGATGCTGGTAGAATAAAAAAACATCAGCAGTAACAGACAGGGCTTTATATGAGATCATGGAAATCCTAAAGAAATCATGCCATTTCCTATTAAAATATAGTGAAGCCCTTTCCCCCATCCTGACACATTGAGAAAAGCTTTTTTTTTTTATCCTGAATTTTTCAGGAACTTCACAGAGTGACATACAATCCACTGAAACTCCACAGTAGTCTAGCCTAATAGACATTTCAATTAATAAGACCTCAAACACTGATGAGGCATTTACACTACTGAACTTTGCACCAGGAATCATGAGGCAGGGAGGCAGAATGGTTTGGGGGCAGGTGGGGAGAGAAGGGACTCCTGGGATCTGTAACCCAAACCAGTCGCAGACTCCCATCTACAGGAGACAAAACAGAAGAAACAAAGTAGAAACAAAATCATTTGGGTGATTTGTGACAGAGGCCAAACTCCAATCCAGATTCTGCTGACCACCTGACCACAAGCAATACATCGTCAGCTCCTTGATACTCAGAGCTTAACAATATGAAAATGAACTCCCACTTGCACACAAAATCTGTCCATAAGTCTTTACACTTTCTTGTCCTCACACTCAATCCAATTATCTGGGCTAATTCCCAGACCAGGAGCAGTCTGAGTGCTGCCACATCAAAGTCAGTTCCCTGCATTTTGAGAAAGACTTTCATGTGCAGAGGCATTATGAAATTCATACAGGAAGTGACTATTAATGGCTATGTGCAATATTCTAGGTGCTGGGGACACAGTACCATGTGAATCAGGTTTCTCTGTATGACTGTCTTGCAAATTCAGTAGTAAGTACTAAGAAATGACAGGTGCTAGGGAACACCTGCTGCAATGTAGTTGATCAGGAAAAGCCTCTCCAGCATATCTGATTACAGAAAGTATTGAAGGACTGGGAAGAGTTTACCATAAATAGTTTTGTTTTGGTTTTTGTAGGGAAGGGTCTACAGGGTGTTCAGGGTCTCACTACTAGATTGGACTCATAGTGATCCTCCTGTTTACAGCCTCCAAGAGCTGGGATTACAGGGGTGCACCACCACACCCAGTCTCAATTGCCATCTCAGCATGCCCTGGAGGTGAGGCCAGAACAACAAGCTCAGAGATGGAACTGTGGTCCCTGCACCTGCTTGCAGGCACTTTAATCCACGGAGCTATTTGGCTGGTCCATAATTTGAGAAGGCTACTTCCTGCCTTAAGGACAGGTCTGATGCAACTTCTGGAGCCGGGAATCAAAGGATAGTCCTTTGTGCCTGACTGCATTTGCCCAAGCTACCATAAATAGTTTGAATTTTTTTCTTTTTTCCTGACCATGGTTTGCTTTGGAACTTGTCATGGCAAGCACAATGATGTTTATTCTCATTGATATTTTCTTTCTCCTTTTGTTTTTCTCCAGGGCCTTAGCTATGCTAGCAAGCACTCTATACTAAGATAAGTTCTGTACCCCTTTCTCAAGACCTTTTCTATAGTGTATTACAAATATATGTATGATTTTGCCTTGATTTTTAAAATTTTTTAAATTATTTTATTTATTAATTTATTTGGTATAGCGTCTCACAGTGCAGCTTGGACTCACAGTGATCCTCCTGTCTCAGTCTCCCCAGCGCTGGGATTACAGTCATGTGCCACCACTCCCATGCACACCAAGGTTCTGGAGCCAGCACAGCATGTGGTACCAGGGGTCGAACCTGAGTCCTTGAGCTTGCCAGGCAGGCCCTTAGAGCACAGAGTATCTCTCCAGCCCAATTTTCTTTTGATTCTTGTAACATCATTTCTTACACTTCTTGTGTCTGCCCATGCATTTGTGCACGCATAAACCCATGCATGCATACATAATGTGTACCTATGTGTGTGTTTCCAGTCAGCCTTCTGTTGTGAGTCTCCAAGACTCTGATTAGGTTTTATTGTTGAAACTCCTTGGTACGGATGTCCTGAAAATGAAATGTCTGTCGCAGCCTGCTGCCTCCCTAGCTGTTCTGATTCAGCTGAGGCCTCTGCGCTGCAGAGACTGTGCCCCATCACACCAGACCAGCCTTGTGGCTTGAGCACGCCAGGTGTGCTTAGTTCCTGCCACTCCCAAAACCTATGGCCCTGCAGGCCCTGAAACAACTTTTCATCTTTTCCACCAAGAAAATTACATCTGTCCTTAAAACCCACCTCTTTTCTCTAGCTTTTCATCTGGGAGACTTAACTGGTGACTGTTTTACTTTTGAACACTGGAAATTTCCTAGAAACTTCATTCACTTTGGTATGCCTCCTACCTCATCTTGTCCTGTGAGTATAAAAACAATTTTACATGTTAATCATTTATTTATTTTCTAATAATCCAACAATGTATACTCATTTTCTAAATTTTAGGAAATAAGCGTATAATGAGAAAATGAGCATTTCTTCCTGCTGTTTTGGTTTTTAATTTTTAAACACAATTGAGGCTTTTCTTCTTCTTTTGTACTCGATTTAATATGTACCCTAAGAATTTTCATGCACAGAGACTAAAGCAGTTTTGGGAACTCTGTTTCTAATGGTTGCATAATTGCTTGTCAGGATGTACAGCAAACTGTATAAGCATTCAACTCTCTACTATGGGGCTACTGGTTGAATTTTAAATTTTCCTATTATAGTAACAATGCAGAAAACCTAATTGTGTATTAATCTCTGTCTACATTTTTGCTTAATCTTTTAGAATAGACACTTAGAAGTGAAATTACTGGGTCAAAAAGGTAGGATTTTAAATCTCTATATATACATTGAAGATTATTTTCCAGAAATGATGTTTTAATTAAAAAGTCCATCAGAACTATAATGAAAATCTAGTATGACCTCGGTCTCATCATAATAACATCTTTTTTGAGGCTAAAATGCATTACTTGAATTTCTCTTTGATTAGTAACATATTGGAATACTTTATGGAACCATGTGCATGCATTTCTATATTTAATATTTTAGTATCTGTCTTAAATATTTTAGCCCATATATTGTACCCTATATTCTGACCATTGCTGTGAAGTTAATGGCATTTTATCAGTATGCTGGTCAGCTAAATGAGATCCAAGGTGGACTCACACACGGCGGGTGAAGAGTGTTGCAGGCTACAGCCATGTGCCCAGGCCTAGCAAAGTGGTTTCTTACCTTGGGCTGATATCACAGTATGTTAGCTGTGAGCATCAAAATACCAAGGACCTGAAAGACAACCTGAGCAGTATTTTGTATTCTCCACACCACAGGTTGTGACCTTACATAAAAGCTTTTGCTTTAAATAAATTACTGATTTCAAATAGTCATATCCTCCCCCTGTACATTCATATTTCCTGAACCCATTCATGCTGCAAATGTCCACATGATCTGCCACACAAACCTAGAGTATCTTCAAGAAGCAGCACGTGAGGTCTGCACTGTACCCTAAGTGAAATGGAGCCGAGGAAAGAGGAGGGCTTAAGCATGGCTGTGGCCTGGGCACTGCGCAGCACTGCCCCAGGAGGCCTCTAGCATTTCACTCAGCAGTCATCCAACACACCCTCACCCTCTTCCCACTGTCATGGCACCACCTGCAGAGGCTATGGACAGAAGATGCCCATGCCCAAGAATAAATCTCAGAATCACTTGCCCACACATATCCAAGTGTAGAAAGTGTGTGGTTTCTAGATCATGAAAGGTTATGTTCCTGCCAATGGGTTTGCAGTCTGCTCAATTGCAGCTCTCAGCTGGGCTCAGTCTTCCCCAGTTCCAAAGAAGAAGTTCACGCCTTCACAGGTCATAGCCATGTGGAGAAGCAGCTTGGATCCACCACTCCCCAGCACACTGTTCTGCCCACAGGACCAGGTAGTCTGCGAAGTTAGAAAGCAGCACCATGCAATTTCTAAGCACAGGTGAGAGGTATGTATGAGTGAGGTAAACCTCTCCTCTGCCTATGACAGAATCCAGGCCTGGTGCCTGACATTCACTCTATCTCTGCTCGCCAGAATACAAAGTGGAGTCAGAATTATGCTGCCATCTCCCTCAATCTAACTGTAAAGTGTGAAGTCCAGGTGCAACCGACCTTCAAGACCAAGAGGCCTCTGGGAGGAAAGATGCTTTGCTATTAAAAGTTTAGCATCTTGTTCTGATGCCCATTCTGTACTCATTTATTCACTTGAAATATAACACTGAATTAAATGCAGAATATGTAGAAGATAATGTAATGGATTTTGGTATCAGAAACATCTGAGTTCCAGTGTAGTCAATTCACATCAGCTAGGGAATCTTTGACAAGACAGCACGTGTAAGTCTCGTTTTCTTTACTGATACTGTGGGCCATATGCACTGAGAAAGTTCACAGAAAGTAACGCGCCCTAGTATATGCCATATGCTAAGTGACCCCTAGTGTGCGTAGAAGGTACACCCCATGAGCACCACTTCCACATGAATTAAAACTTGTAAGCAAATCTGAGAGATGTCAATCTTTTGTGGGCCCTCTCAGTGAAGGCACACAAAAATTGTGAGCATCTCACTTATATTACCCAGCAGGTACATCTCAGATTTGAAGTTTGGGTCCAGGTCTCTCATTCCAAACACCTGTGCTCATGCCATCACATTGAGCTACCTGGCTCAAGTCTAGGTAGTGAGGATGCACAGAACACTGAGATGGGGCTTTGTTCATTCGTTCATTGATGAGTGGGAGAGAAACAGATGGAGGCAAAGTAAGACACACAGTGTACTAATTATACTGAACTGGGTAGTGCAGAAAGCATGGGGGACTCTGTGAGGAGGTACAGCTGGGAGGCGCACACTGGTTCTAGCTTACTGGCAAGCTGATTCTTCCAGCTGAGAAGATTGTGTTCAAATGGCAAGAATGGGAATGTTGGCTTTTGAGAGAAAAGCCAAAAGTGCATCATTTCTATCCAAAAAGCCAGGCCACCATATCATATCTGAGTTTCTCGTCATAGAAATATCCCCACAAGGCAATGACAAGAAGACAGCAGAACTAGAATATCCACATTTGGCAACCCTTTTATAGAGGATCTATGTCCCATGTGTCTATAGTGGCTACATTGTTCAGCTTTCCTGCTACTGGGAAATACCTGACAATCAGTCTATAGGAAGGCCAGTTTATTTTGGCACACATTTTCAGAGGTTCTTGGATGCTATGGCAGAAGGGTGTTATGGAGCAAAACGATTCACTACATAGCTTCAGGAAGCAGAGCACAGTATAGAATGCCAGTCAGAGACACATGCCAGTCATGGGAGCCCCCCATGACTCACCTTCAGTTGTACCCCAGTCCTAAGAGCACATTCAGCTGTGAGCATTGAGGATTAATCCACAGATGAGTAGTGTCCCATGATTAAATCATTTTCGCAAGGATCCCTAACCCAGTCAAGTAGACAATTAAGCTTGTTTAGCAAAGGAAAAATCACTGGCATTATGTTCTCGAGAAGTCCCCACCATCACCACCTAGGAAGTTGTGTTGGCAATAGATAAAAATAAGTGTAAAAATTGCATCCATTATGATTAAGACTGATTAATCTGATTCTCTGAGGATTTCGAGCACCAGAAGGTTACCTCACTGCAATGGCTCTCAACTGGGGAAACTTTGCTCCCCAGGGCACATCTGGCAGTGTCTGAGATACTTTTACTCATCACAGTGAGGAAAGATGCTGCTAAATGTCTGGACGGTTCAGGAGAGACTGCAATAGTCAAGAACTGTCCTGCTCATGATACCAACAGTTCTGCATGGCAGAGATCCTGCACTGTAGGATAAATGACCTCATTTTCTCAGAGCAAGAGCATAAGGGAGAGCCTTGGAGAAAAAAAACTCAACTTAGAAAGGTTAACCTAAAGATTTTTGTAAAAGAAAAACTCAACTATGGTGTTTGAGAATGTACACATGGGCAAGAAGGAAGTAATCAGAGAGAGAGAGACAGAGAGACAGAGAGAGAGAGAGAGAGATCCCTCTCCTGCACAGGAAGGCTTCAGGGAAGCTTCCTGGGTTTGGCAAGGTGATGGTACAGTAAGGGCATTTACTTTTTAGTAATCCATTCATCTGTACAATTGTTTTAAGCATTTCATGTCATATCTATCTAGCGTATAGCTTAAAATAATACTAACAATAATATAAAAATGTTTCTATACCACGATTGCCAGGAATTAACTGTTCTAATGCTATAAAATTATTTACGAAACATTATTGATTCATTCAAATAATTTCTCCATATTTTCTTTCTTTCTTTTTCTGTGTATTTTAGGGCAGGATCTACAGGGTGTTCAGGGTCTCACTGCTAGATTGGACTTGTAGTGATCTACCTGTTTACAGCCTCCCAAGAGCTGGGATTACAGATGGGCACAACCACATCCAGTTTCAATTGCCACTTCAGAGCACCCTGGGGGGAGGGGCTGGCTCGGCAGGCCCTGGGATCAAACCTCCGGCCCCTGCACCTGCTTGTTTTAATCTGCTGAACTATTTGTCTCCATATTTTCTATAGATGCATATGGACTTATTTCTAACTCCCCCTCCCCACCACTCATGTCACTAGAGATTATAAGATAAAGGCATATAGAGGATAAAACTGCAGAGCAAAAACACTTAATGAGCTCTGATGTTAGACAACCTAAGCGTCTACCCATTCTACCTTAGGTAATTCATCCCATCTCTCTGAACGTGAGGAATCTGCATGTAAAATTCAATAAGTAACATGCGTATGGAATTATTAGAAATTCACCCCAAGAATGCACATATTAGCCTCTGTATGTGACGTCACATGTTAACTTGCATGGGTTAAGAACATGTAGAGGAAAATGACTTCAGAGATAGCACTGGAATACTCATCTCTGATAAAACTAAACAAGAAGAGAGGATATAAATGAAAGACCATTTTGTGTCTGTATATACAAAATAGTTAAGATAGATATATAGCTACTCTCTCTTAATTCAATGAGAAGAAAGATTTGTACTAATAGTTTTGGACAGGATATCATGCCTGCATCTTGTACTGTGAATAACTACTATAAAGACAACAATATGTAGTATATTGATTACTGAACCTGTTCTAACCTGTTTTGAAACTGTCTCATTGCTATGTGCTTCTCAATAAAATTCTTTAAAGAAGAACATGTAGAGGATGAGCAGAGCACAATTCTGGGTATGTCTGAGAGTGAGTGGCTTGTAGGCCACAAACTGAGGAGGGAAGAGCCCCTTTGGGTGTGGGTGGTACCAGCCTAGGTTTACAGGCAGGACAAAAGAGAAAGGGGAAGACGAAGAAAGTCTTCTTATTTGGTTGTCTGGAGGAGCTCTGGTCTTCACTCTTGCTTTGATGTTTGCTCCAGGTCTTTCAGGTTTCGGGCCTTGACTCCTCCGTTTTCCCACACAGACCTTCTGGGTTCTGACATGGTCTCATGCTGCATTCTTCAGTGAGCTCCAGGCCTTCCACCTTCCACTGAATGCTCAGCCTCTCGTGTCCAGACAGCCATTCATCCTCCACCACCTCCAATCCTTCAGGTGGCCATTGTAAGCCCACTTAGTAAATCGTAAATATAAAATCTGGTTCTCTAACATGCCCTAACTGTTGCACCATGAATAGATCCTTCTGTAAGATGTACCTATTGGTTAATTACTCCAGTTCACATAGTGCTTCCCCTGTGCCAAATCTAATTCTACAGCCAGGGTATGGAGAGGTCCAGTTTCTGCCCTTTCATCTTCCTACATAGACATTGGATTCTACTGCCTCTGGCATTCACTCAGTTCTGCTTTGCTCCTGCAACTCACCACTTTGAGGCACTAGAATTAGTCCCAGTGTAAAATGAGGGAACTAAGGGTCAGAAAACTTCAATGCATATCCATGGTTACGTGTCTTGTAGCATTCTGCGAGCTTCTGATGATTACTATGTCCTCAGAAAAGTATTTTCCATTCATTGTCTCACTTAATGCTCAAAATAACCATGTGAAATGAAGGGCCTATCATTATACCTTTTTCAGGTATAAAACGTAAGGCTCCTAGATATTCTTTAAATTTCCTAAAAGCTACACAGCTGTTAAACGTCAAAACCAAGATTCAACTCAATTAGCTTTAACTTAAAAACCTGTCATCTAATTTAAAACCCAATAGGTCTTGTCATGCTATTTTGATGTTACTTTTAAGAGACCAAACTATTACTTTCCTAGCAGGACCATTACCTGTTTTAAAGGCATTATTTGCCTGTGACATTGATTCTAAAATCTCATCTCGAGCTTTAAGTCTGAGAGAATTTCAAATAGGGATTGTATTCTTAAAGGAAAATGCTGTCTCACTCTTTCCAGATATGGGTAAGTTAGGCAATTTAAATAAAAGCAGCAAAGCAGCTAGCCCTGAAAGGCTGCAGAACCGTTCTTTAGGGCAGTGGTTCTCAAACTTTATGAACCGTCCATCACCTAAGGGCACTTTTTTTTTGAGTGTGTGTGTGTGTGTGTGTGTGTGTGTGTGTGTGTGTGTGTGTGTTGTGCTAGGGAATGAACACAGGGCCTTGTCTATGCTAGGTAAGTAGTCTACCACTGAATTAACTACACCTCAATCCCTTGGATGCCTCTTTAAAATTACTCCAAAAAGTTCTGATTTAAAAAATCTGGGAGCTGGGGAGATAGCAATCCCCAGTACTGCCAAAAATGAATAAATAAATAATAAAAAGTCTGAAAATAGGTCCAAAAATGCATTCTTAACACATCTCAAAGTGAGACAGGTACTATGGATCCAAGAAGAACATTTTAGAAAACCATATCTGAATCTGTATTAGTCAGATTTCCTTTGCTAGGACAACATAATTGATATAAACAACTTGAGGGTGAAGAGGTTCATCAGAGCTCACAACTGTTCCCTAGCCAAAGCCTCCCTTCCATAGTCAGTTGGTCCTAGGGAGGAGGGAGCGGGAGACAATGGGTACCCTTTACAGGCACATGCCCAGTGGCCTACTAGCTCCAACTGGGTCCTACTCCCAAGAGCCATTCATTCCCCTGTGCGCCTACCAATGGATGCACCCACAAATGAGATTTGCCCCCTTGTGGTCGACTTGTGTCGCTACCTGTGACTGTTGCAGTACTGAGGACCAAGTAGTGCCCAGTACTTCAGGGGATATTTCTTTTTTCAGCTATAAAAAAATCTATCTGTATGGTTCTGTGATATTAGAATACATTTTCCAACATTCTAGCCCACAAAGAAAACTGTTGTAGTGTACAGATTGTCATACTAGGAGTGAAAGTATTCTGAAAATTAGTAGTAGTAGTAGTAGTAGTAGTAGTAGTAGTAGTAGTAGTAGTAGTATTTGTGGAACCAGGCATTGAACTCAGGCCCTTGTGCTTGCCAGGCAAGCACTTATTCTACTGGAGCTATTTCTCTGGCCCCAGCATTCTGAAAATTGAAAAAAACCTAATTTCAAACTTCTCAAGCTTTGAGTAGTCTTACAATCAACTGGAAGCTTATTACAAATGTGTCTCACACACATCACAAACTACAGAAGGTCTTGTTTAGGGCTCTGGAAACTTCCCTTGAAACAGGGTCACCAAGTAATAGTGAAGCAGATAGCCCACATTCCATCTCACATAAAACCCTAATATAAACAATGACAAATCCCAGAACATGGAAGACATAGATCTCACAGCCTTTACAATGAAGGCCAGAGCATGGTTCTGAGATTGGACACACAACACATTTATATGCTTTTACAAGTTCTATGATAAAGAGTAAGGAAGAAAAAAATGCATTTAATTTTTTCTTCATGGAAACATTCAAGTCAAAACTTCAACTTCAGGATTTTCTGAGTGAATTTTAAATAGGAGAGAAAAATGCTATTTTTGGGATGAAAGAAAAACCTAGTCCAGCACAATCTGGAATCATTCAATGTAAGGCAGATTTCAGAGTTAGGTATGAATATGTCCCAGAAGGTGGGCACTAGGTAAGCAGAGCTATTAGATTTTACACCTGGTAGAGGTATTGCTTCCTCTAGAAATGACAGCACAAGAGCTCCAGGCATTTCAACATCTTAATCAATCTGCCTGTCTTCTGAATTCAAAAACATAGTTTAACTCTGCATGCTTTCCCTTAGGAATTATAAAGCATCAGGTACCATACAGAATATGCGAGTGACTTTGTGTAAGAAACATGTGTTGCAATTTAGAGAAATGCAGAACTGAGCTAACAAGTCACAGTGCTCACAACCTGAACTGGGACCCAGGTTTTGACACAGGAAGGTGCCAAGCAGGAAGGGCTGAATGGTTATGTACCTCACTCACCAGGCGCTGCTCGGGTGGGCAAATTCCTTGTTCTTAATGCTTTGATTAGAGTTGATAAAAGTGATGAAAATTAACAACCCCCAACTCTTAGCTAAAGTAGAGAAGGGCAGTTATGTCAATAACTGAATAACATTAGTAAGGTAAACTCTCCTGCATGGTATTCTTGGGGATGATCCCTAATTGATGACTGGAAACAATCAAACATCAATAAACTATTCTGAGGGTTAACAAGCTAAGTTTGCAGACCAAAAATTAGAGAAAAAGAAGGGCTGCCAGGACAGTCAACATTTTGGTCCTAGCTTTTCAAGTGAGGACTCAGGACACAGGAGAACCTGTACTGTAACATCATAGAACTCAGTTGTGCCCCAAATTTTCTGATCAAGGAAATTATGGAGCCCCACAGGAAAGTGGTCAATGATGTAGAGTGTGCCTAAGGAAAGTCACATGGAGAGAAAATACTCTCTCAGGCTTTTACAGAGAACAAATTGGTCAAGTAATAGCTGTGACTCATCCACGTGGCTGACACTGACAAAGGATATACAAACTGAGGTAAAGGGTTTCAGGCTAAATCCTGAGGGGATTTGACTGACCTTGTCAGATACAAAAGTTTCATTTCTTGTTATATAATGCTGGCTTTATCTTGGTGTTACCCATCCACCAGAAAAGTATAATAACGAGGTTTAAAAAGTAAAGCCATATTAATATGCTGAGCTGTAAAAGGCTCAAGTCAATAATTTCTGACATTGTCAGTCCTACAGATAACCCACTACTACTATGGATTACTGGACTATATTGGATTATTTTGCTGAATTCACGCACCTACATTATTTAAATGGCAATGGAATATCCATCTCTGACAAAACTAAACAGAAAAGTGGATACAAATGAAGGATCATTTTGTGTCTGTATACACAAAATAGTTAGGATAGATATAGAGCTACTTCCTCTTAATTCAATAAAAAGAAAGGTTTCTACTAAAGGTGTTTGTGGACAGGATAGCATGTCTGCATCTTGTAGTATAAAAACCACTATGAAGACAACAATATGCAATGTATTAATTATTGAAACTGTTCTACTAATTGATTTTGAAACTGTCTCATTGCTATTTGTTTCTCAATAAAATTAATAAAATAAATAAATAAACTATTTAATTGGGTCCTGTTGAATGGGCCCTTAAAAGTGGGCCACATGTGTTCATATTTTGTGACACAGACAGCTTGTGTATGAGGACTCCTCATTTTGAACTTTCTTAGCATATTTTCTCTTATTTTTTATTTCTTTATTTCTAATCATAATTAACCATATTTTGAAAATTTAGGGTTTACTTTATTTGTGGTGCTTCCTCAGGCTTCTATATTTATATTTATTTTCATATTTATATTTATATGTGTTTGTTTTCCCTGAGACAGGGTGATGGTAAGCTGCTAAACTATGCAGACCAGGTGGGGCTTAAACTTGTGATACCCCTGAACTAGTGTCCCAGTGTGCTGGGATTGCAGATGTATACCATAAAAATACAAGGTTTTAACATTTAAAAACAAAAACAAAAACCACCAACTAAATAAAGGACTGGTGCTACTGTGTGAATGTGTCACCCGCAACTTCATATTCTGGACCTAATAACCAGTGTGATAAGAGGGAGGTGTGGGGCCTTTGGGAATTAAGTCATGTTACTTTGTTCCCCTCAGGAACATCCTTATTAAACAAACACGGAAGTACCCAGCAGGTGCCACATAGGAGGAGCAGGCCAAGGCCAGACCCCGAAGCTGCTGCTGACTTCAGTTCGGGCTTTCCGCCATCCAGAAGTACAAGCAATAAATGTTCTGTTGTTTATAAATTAGCCCATCGAAGGAGTGTTTTACAGCAGCCTGAAGGGAATCAGAGGGGTGGATAATGGAATGGTAATCTAGTCACCATGGTAACTATTTTTAGTTACCATGAGGGTTTGGTACATTTTAATAGTTTTAACCACGCTTCTTTTGTCGTTTAGAGACTGTAGTTTACATCCGACTTTCAGTATGCATCTTGTGATAAATACTATACAGATGTTTTATCCCAATGATTAAAGTACTTTCATCAATATAAATAATGGCCTCTCAACTAAAGTTGTATAAACAGCTAACTCTTTATAAAAGACTTCCTCCAAGGGACTGTGACTGAAGACATTTCGAATTTCTCCTCCAATAAATAAAAATTCAATGAGTAATATTAACAAGTGTGAAGTACTATTATGTACCATAAAAGTTACCTATATGCACACTTATATGAATCTCCACCCTACTGTTCAGTATTTCCTAAGACTAGGTAAAACTAAATAAAAGGTAGGCACATGCACATAATCCCAGTACTTGGGAGGCTGAACCAGAAGGATCACTGAGTTCCGGGCCAGTCTGGGCTATACAAGCCAGTTCAAGGCCACCCTGTCCCACATAGTGGGATCTTGTTTAAAAACAAAAACAAGAATTAAATAAAACAAAGCATCTCTATATATCTAGATTCACATTTTTCCAAATGCTTTTCAGTATTGATTTATAATCCCACCAAAAAAAGATTAGGCTGCTCCTTTCAGCCCCAGCCAGAGCAGAATAAATAGTATTATTACTTTAACTTCTGTCACTTTTAATGAAAAATTTAACACGATAATGTATGGTTTGAAAAACTGAAAACAGCATTTTGAATTTTTTTTTCTCTTTTTTTATGTAATTTGACTGCGTTTGTCATCTTCATTATGCATAGCTGGGGTAACAACACTCAAATGGACTACTTTTACTGAATCTGTTAGCAATAACTAAGATTGAAAGGGAAAATATGAGGAAACGGCATGTGACTCAAACATTAGCCAAAAGACCTGGACTCCAGCTCCACGCTCAACACTACGAGCTGCGGATCTCCAGGCTGGACTGAACTTCTCTGGGCATTGTTTTTCCCACTGTTGAAAAATGGCGATAACCAAATAGAAGATGATTGATCATAGATTGCATGCAGCTGCTAGGCAACTGCTACCCCGGGTCATTGGTGCACTTGATATCATTTTAAGGAAGTAGGCTATATTTATTTAACAGACATCTAGACTCAAATTCTTGTAAAGGTCATAGTTTGCTTACAAAAGTGTATGTTTCAGCACACCAAATGATTTGATGACATCCTGGATTTAAATAAATCAAAATCATTTTCAAATGCTCTTCTGCTCTTTAATTCCAGGAGCCCTTATGAAAACTTGCTGTTTAAGACTATCAAAGAAGAGTAAAATAACTAATTATGCATGAATTACTCTCATGACTTACCCCATTCTCCTGAGGCATGCTGTGCTTAAAAAATAATAAAGGATTTGTAACTGTTAGTTATCAGCACTTCATGTAACTTTTGATTCAAGTAACAAATAGCATGTTCCCTCTGTGTGTTCATTATGAGACTAAATTGCAAAGGAAAGAAGCCAATTCTAATGAATTGTAACCATAGTTTCTTTTGCGTATTCCATATTAGAAGTGGGTAGCACTTTAAATTATGGTACACAAAACAGCATATAATTAATTCTGAATAAAAGATAATGTATTCTTGCTAAATATGAGTTATTTTAAAATCCCTTAATGAAGAACTAAGCATATGCTATGCCGTGCTGTGAAAATGTTTAGCATATGCTGCTACAGCCAACATTTTGCATTTATTATTATATTTATTTTCAATAATAATATATTATTTTAAGTGAACACACACAAAAAAGAGCCTTCATCACCAACATTCTGAATGTGGAAAATATATGCAAATTACAGGAAACTTTTTGGCTCTCCATAAGTTGTCACTAAATAACTTTCTGATGACATGGTACGATTGCAATTTGCAACAGAATTAGAAAAATAGAAGAGACTGTTACTTTTAAATCACAGAACATATGCACAATGAATTTTAAAATTCAGATATGGAGATAAACATTTCTATTCTGAAAACTGACATGTCCTAAGTTTCCACCAAATAGTAAAGCTTAAACCTATACCTCAAGTTTCAGCTGATTGTTATTAGGTTTACAGCTCCTTGTCTGACATTATGTTTCTGTTTTTCAAATACCATATTATATCTCCCAACAGAGCATTAGCCAAATTCTTAATCTGACTCTAGTTACCATTCCTGGAAATATCTCTATCAATATCGATGACGCAACCATGAATCTTGGGCCATGTCTCACTGTGCCTTACTCTCCCCAGGTGTATGCCAATACTGCCTGATGTTACTGCAAACCAGTCCGGTGACAATTAGCAAATCAACTCCCATCTCTAAGCCTTGAAACTCACAGTTACAAATGAGCACGCTGAGGTCCCTTTTATTTCCAAAAGATCTTTCAGCCTTCCCCTAGCCATCCTTGGGCCACCAAGAGTAACAAAGAAACCAAGTCTTCAAAGTTCACGAATTCTTATTTAAATCTGAAGAGAAAAATGTGAACAGTAAAAAATGATTTGCCATATCACAAAAGTATGTTTAAAAATCCAAGGTTTAGTTTCGGTTCCAGAAATCTGGTGACTAATTCATTAAGAATACATTAAAACTAAAAGGAACCATCATCCCATTCTTCTCTGAGTACTCCAGGGTTGAAATTATTTTAAATACATTTTCTATCAGAGCATAGCATACAGTAGTGAAAATTGAAAATGAATAAAATTTTAAATGAATTTATAAAATAAGTCATATTCCCTTAATTAGTGCTAGTATCATACACATTCTTTTTTATCATTCATATGTGTAAAACAATGAGATAACATTGGAATCAGATTATATGGATAGTTCAGTGACTCACTTTGCACCTCTTAACATTTTATTTTAAGCCTATGTCCATGTAGCTCAAACTCTTTATCCATCATTTCTGTGACTGAATTATATTCTATTGTAAGAATATACCTTGATTTATTTAGCTGGTTCCCTTTCATTTGATATGCTTTTCTTCTCTTCCTTTTTTAATTGAAAAGATTGGCCAGGATGGATATTTTTATGCATCTAAATTTTAAATATTTTTAGGTCTTACATTAATATTTTAAAAGTGAAATATTATCATAAAAGTCAGTAGAAATGATATACTTACTTCAAAATAATATTAGGATTAACACTCACGCTCTGTGCTTTCTGCATACTCTTTTGGTCATACTTCAGGAGTAATATCTCTGACTGCTCCATACCCCTCTGAACAACGTTGTTAGAACGGAAGATACAGGCCTTTCAGTAGTTCTCAGCCCAAATAACTGAAAAGTGGCATGATTCTGAAACAGTCCGCAGCTCTGGGTCACCCTGCTTGACTCCACTACTTGTAGTATTTTCTATTGTCCTTCTGAGAAGAGGCCAAGAGCAGTATGTGAAAGTAGTGTGCAGAGAAGACATGAAAGACCCTACCTGCAACAGGAGCCTCTAAATTCCATGGAGGAGTCACTAAGGTTGGCCAATAGCCAAGACTGCTGTGCCTGAATCTCTCCAGGAATTTAGCAGCCCTAGACACACACTTATATATGCAGATACATATATATGAATTTATATGTAAATGTATAGACATTTATTATATATTATAAATGTAAAACATGTGTTATACAATATGAATATATATAAGTATATAATTATTCTGTATTCTTATTATACATTATATATATATTATATATAGTGTACATAAACCTTTATATATAATAATGTATATATGCCAAGTATATGTGCATATGTTCACAGTGTACAATTTTTTCTGTTTATTCTTGGATTCTATATGAAGGCATTGATCTCTTTGTAAGATTCTGGAAGATATTCTATTTGCAACAATTTTAAGTAGCCAAGTGTGCATCCTGCCACTAATGCATTTTTAGTTTCTGGCAGTTTTGTGACTATTGGTGTTTCTCCTGTTGCTTTAGCCACTAGAAAGCAGTGCTCTGTCCACAAACAGCAATGTGCTGTCCAGTGAAGTCTTTTGGTCCACTGCACAAGCTCACTCTTCCTCTCTTTGGCTTCATCCAAACATCTTTAAGTCACTCCATTTGGTGAAATCTCTGTTCATTGTTGGTATTTATGAAGCTCCATCAACTCCTCTGAAGAGCAGGAAAGGCTGTAAGGAAATGGCCAAGTCCACCAGGCAAACTGCTTGAGCCATTCACAGGACCAGCCACTGCAACTTTAATCCTGTCATCCAGGACACCCATAGAGGTTGAGTTGAATCCTAATAGACAGCAATTCCTAATAAAGGCAGAGGCAGTCCTATGGTCTGCCCAAGAGCACATATTCGTAACACAAATGTCTAGCTAATCAATTGTGCTTTTAGTTACACAGTATCCAACAAGGGCTTTTGATGGTTCTAAATATGTGCATTATCACATGCATCACTGAAATTTCCACCAGAATTACATCATTCTTCAGACTGTCAGCATTTTGAAGACTGGGTTAATGATTATCTTATATCTGTATGCTTCATACATTGCAGCTAACCCTGTGGCTAAGCATATAGTAGATATGTCAGTAAGTTAATGAGCACTTGCTAAAGTGAATACTGTGTGCATATGTGTCTGTACACATAGACATAGGTATCCATATATGCATGTTTCTGCACTGTCAGGTCGACATTACCAGAATATATGAAATGGTATATTAGTATTTCTAGTGCAGGTAAATACTAGGCATATTCACAAAGGTCTGACACAGCAGAGCCAAGGCACAAACCCAAGCCCGTCTAATTCTTGTCGCTTCCAAGTCTGCTACATTATCTGTCACTGTGACATCACAGTGTATTTCAAGCTAGAAATACGAGTAACTGGGTGTACACTAAGTTGTCAGCATACCTGGGGAAGAGCTCAGAGTGGAACAGGCAAGAGAGAGCCAGTCATGTTCACACACTGGTCAGTAACAGTTACATTATTTTGAACTTATATTTGTTTTTGTAAACATGCTCTGCTATCTGATACAACTTGTGAATTTGAAAAAAAAATAGTAGTTTACTATTTAGGGGCTGGGAATGTAGCTCAGTGGCACAGCCCCTGCCTGGCAATGTGAGGTTGTAAGTTCAATTCCTGGCACAGAAAACTTAAAAAAGAAACAAAAAGCAAAAATGATTTTGAATGGTCAACATTATGTATCAATCCTCTCATTATACAGTCAAATACTGATCTACCTGGTGTCAGGAAGGAATTTTGTAAATAAAATCACATTATTGCTAGTATACTATAAGTGAGGAAGATTGACATAGGTAATTGAGTCAGCCAGGTCCAAACAGCTGAAGGGCCATAAGAGCAGACCCCAGGACTCTCTGATAAGGGTGAAGGGACACCCAGCTGTGGGCTGCAGCTGCAGACTCCACCACAGAGCCCTCATGCTCTTCTTGCCCACCTGCTCCATGCATGCCATGCAAGCCTAGCCCTAATCCTTGCTGTGGCCTTGAGATATCCCTCCAAACATACATGTTGAAACACACTCAGCATTGTGTAAGCCAAACAGGTGGCATTAATAATAGGAGGTGATTAGCTCACGAGGCCTCTGCAGGTTAGGGCCCACAGTACCCTTACAAAAGAGACCCAAGGGAGCTGGCTTCTTTATTCTGCAATGTAGAGTGAGATGTAAACACCTTTGAGGAATGAGCTCTCCTTGGACACGAAACATTGTTCTTGGGATTCAAATTTTAAGATGTGAATAATTTCTATTTTTCATATATATATATATATATATATATATATATATATATATACCTTTTCTGCTTACCCAGCATAACTGATAGATACATATTAATATTTGCCAATGGAATCTTCAAAAATTTCAAACTCAAGGAAATGAAAGACACTAGCCAGTCATTCTAACTTTCCTGGATGACAGCTGTTTTCTTACCTTTATACAAAAGTCAAACTTCAACTGGTTCCATAACTAGAATACTATGCTTCCTGTTTGTGACTTTGTTTTTTGTTCAACTTTCTGGCAAAAGTAATTCCCAGCAGTCTGTTATTACGTTTCAATAAAGGCATTATTGCAGAAGGGAATGCAGACGTCTTCCTAAAGCCTCGCCAGGTTACTACTTTTCTTCTGTGCTTCTTTTACACACATATTCAACTGCTGAAAAATTGTATTTGTAAGTTTTCAAAGTACTACTTTATGACACAAATGCACTAATAGGCAAGATAACGTATTTATTATAAAGATTAGAGTTCCGGGCTTCATAGAAACATGAGTTCCTGTAAAGGTGAATTTGGAACAATTAGCATCTATTAGTTTCACTTTCCTCAAATATGAAGTGAAAACATCTAATCTTATGTACAGAACTCTAGAATTGGGAGTTCTTATGGTCCCTCAACCACAAGTCTTTCAGTTTGACCCTCAATCTTTGGGATATAGTTATTCAACTCATCAATATGGACACTTGGGCCTGACTATGTTTTTGTGTAGCTATGCTCTACCTATTCTATATTTAACTACATCCCCTACCCTCATCCACCAGATACCTGTAGAAAGCTTTTCCCAATGTGATAAGACCATACCTTTGGATACCAGCACTTTTCTCTGAAGGTAAAATTGACACAGCTCTAGGGATTGCAAGTATTAGTAGTATTGGCATGTCTTTTTATTTTTCTACAAATTTTGAGTATGCTATATATGGATAAGGGGCTCCATGATTTTGTTACTAAGGAAAAATAGGTAATCAGTCCCACAACAACAAGAAGAACAGTGCCATCATCTCTCCTCATCATAAACAGACCTCTTCTATTCCTTTCCTTCAGTCACTACTGGGGACCTTTAGAGAAAAATTTTAAAATATAAATTATAAAACACAAGAGGAAATTCAGAATGTGAGTCTGTAAGATAGTTTTCTGTGACTTAGCCTAAGCAACAAAGTCCTGGGAGGAGAATAATCAAGTCAGAAGGCACCACAGGTGAGTGGGAGACTCACCCACACCGGGTCTAGGATTGTATTATCACTTGAATATGCGTTGGCCTCCAGCACTTACTTAGAGGTTTAGTCAAAATTGTATGTTAAGGCTATTAAGAAGGTAGAAACTTAATCTATGATTTTTAGAGATGAAGTCTCAAGAATATAATCATACTGAACTAAGTTTTCATTAGAATGAGTGTCCCCAGGAGGTCAGAATATGTAAATACTTGATTTCCAAGGTGACATTAGAAGGCATTCTGGACCTTAAAGGAGGAATAATGAGAAGTCTTCAGGTCCCTGGAGTGCATCCACATACCCCTCTCTCCTTCCCTCCCCTTCTCTCCGTTCTTTGGTCCCTCCCACATCCACTATGACATGCCAGCTGCTCTGGGCCACTCACCCTTGGACTTGCCCACTGTGATCCATGAGACAACATAAGCCTCTCCATTTCCTAAGTTGCCCCTGTTAGACATTACTTTTCTGTGTGGTAATGTGAAGCTGACAAATACATTGGGAAAAAGTTTTCATAAGAAAAAGACCTATCTTAAGAAAAGCTACAAGACTTCGAATTTGAGGAAGCCAGAATGAGAGGGCAGTCAGGGGCATCCCCCACCAGCATGGCATTTATCAGTGATGCTCAAGATAGAGGATCAATTGCTATGTTTAATGCCCTCTGAGAAAACAATTTCATGCCCTTCCGCTTATAGCTAACACCTCTTATCAAGGGAGCAGTTCAGATTTAATCTAAATTTCTCATCCTGAGATGCACATTTAGTTGCTTTTTTTTTTTATATTGTCAGAGGTGAAAATCTGATAACTTTCTTCCTCAAAGCAATCCTTCAAATATGTGTGGGTTCTATTCTTATCCGCATTGCCTCGAAGCTGTTATCCATTACTCAGAGGAGCTATGTTCTTGCAATTTTTCCCATTCCAGCCATTTACTTACACAAACTTGTTCAATTCACTGGCCTCTCAGAATCCCCAAAGACCCATACCCCTGTCTTAATACGTCACTGCTAGCTGTGAGGGACCTCCCCTGCCATAAGGGTACCCAGAGACCATGACAGAGAGACTGGCATCCACAACCATGTGATCAAAAGACAAAAATTCTTCTCCAGGCAGAAGCCTGACTTTCGCTGTGATGCCACTTGGGTTTTTTCCCTCCCAGGGCCGCCTTGCAACCTGTGTGCACTGAATGCTTAGTGCACTTTTGAGGATTCCATGTCATTGTTCACAAAGAAAAGGGTTAGTAATGATACTAATATCTCATCCTCTTTCCTTCTCTCCATTTAGCCCTGCCTTATTCTCATTTTGGCTCTTTTTTTTTAATTGTTCTTGTCCCTCACTTCTTCCCTTTCTTCTGCTTTCCCAGCTCATCACTTTGTAGTGCCCCAGGAGCAGCACCTAGCATCGCTGTTGTTTTCCTAGTTATCACGAGCAGGACCCCTCAGCTTGGGTGAGCAGAGGTGATAGTCATCTTTCCCAGATATCAGAACCATTTCCTAACACCCTCCCCAATGCAATATTTTATGTATCACACTTGGACCACTGAGCATTTCTTTGTTCTTGTTGTGTTTGTATTATCTGCTCCCTCAAACTAAATTTAATATCCATAAGAGTAATACTACATCCATGCTCTCCACACTTACATGCCAGCCCAAGTAATTATCAGATTATCTGACTTTGGGCAAGTAAGTGGCTGCATCGGTGGATGCCAGAGCAGCTGACACAATTTCACTCTGAAGGCTTCTTTTGTTTCAGGAATCCCTTTACTCAAGGTCATGCCACAGTCCTGAACCTAGCCACATGTCCTTACCAGGAACCTTCATCTTGGGGTATGTAATGAAGTGAAAAGAATCACACACTTCTTTTCCTACCATAATCATGAGTTATCACCTCCAAAAGAGGGTGTGATTTCCTAGGATGCTCCCAAGGAAGTTTTTTCAGCAGGCTTCCAAGACAGAGAGATGTGAATCTGAGAAGAGTGGGCGTATGAAGAGGCTCCATGAGGCATTCTAATTGCACATGTTTTTTCCACCTTCTGTTTCTCTACTGCTGCACTGTGATGAGTTCAAGATGTTAGCTGTGGCCTTGAGACAGCTTTCGGAGGTGATAACCCATGATCATCTTCTCTGACTGATCCATTCTGGAAGTGGAGTCTTCAATCCAAATCAAAGTCATCTCCTTTGCTTTGCTTTGCTTTGCTTTGTTTCTTTTGATGTGTTTGGTACAGGGTCTCACTATGCAGCTTGAACTCACAGTAATCCTCCTGTTTTCAGCCTCCCCAGCTGGCTCAGTGCATTCTGCATTGGGGCTGGCACACATATGTTGCTGGGAATCTAGCCCTGGTCCCTGCACTTGCCTAAGCAGGTGCTCAGTCCACTGAGCTATCTCACCAGCCCTAAAGTTGTCTCATTTTCAATACCAGATGGAGCACAGTTCTCTCCACAAGTTATCCCCACCAAATTATGCCTTAAGAATTGTAAGCAAAAAGAAAAAAAAAAAAAAAAAAGAAAAAAAAAAAAGGCACCTGCCCTTGTGAGCCAAGTAGCATGTCACATCCTCGTAGTTTTCATGTCCCATGTACCACATTGGAACTCTCTCTAACCTCCACATGAATCTGCTTTCCTGGATAGATGTGGCCATGGAAGCCCTTCAGTTTCATTAGTAATTAACTATACCCTCCTAGTTAGCTTTGAATCATGCAGCCTTCTAGCTGCATGATTTAAAGAGCTTTTAAGGGCTGGCCAGATAGCTCAGTGAACTGAAGTGCTGGTTTAGGAAGATCACAGTGGCCTGGGTTCAATCCCTGGCATGCCATGCTGGCCCTGCCTCTGAGGCGCATTGAGATGGCAATTGAGACTGGGCATGGTGGTCTGCATCTGTAATCTCAGCACTTGGGAGGCCAAAAACAGGAAAATCACTACAAGTCTGATCTACATAGTGAGATTCTAGAGATCCTGTACTAAAATTTACAGTAAAATAAAATAAAGGACTTTGAAATGAGAAGAAACAAAACAGTACATGAAATGGTAAAAGTCCTCTACATTTAATAATGCCAAATATTGGCAAAATTGTTATTTTAATTTTATGTCTCACTGTCTTCTCCACTACAAGAAGATTAAGGTGTTAGAGAAATACATACAGTCAGACAAATACAGAAAATCAAATTCAAGTCCTGCATCTTGTTGGCTTGTAAAATGATAAGCAAGCTCTGATCCTTGTGCTTCTCAGACCTTTGTTTTCTTATCTGAAATATATGGTTTACAGGACGATTCTGACTATGAAATTAAATAACAATGTTTTCAGCAAAGTATAGTGGATTTTTAAAACTTCATTTAAATTATCTCTTCAGATATTCTGACCTCTAATATCAAAACAGCACCCACTAGCTACATATTCTATTGAAATGTGTGTAGTCCTGAGTTTCATTATACATGTAAAATATACACCATAATTTGAAGATGCATTACATCAATAATTTTATATTGGTTATTAATTGATTATGCCTTACTATGTTATAATACGCTAAAGTTTATTTAACAAAATACATCACTAAAATGTATGTCATTTACTTCTTTTAAAACTTGACTGCTGTAAGATTTTAAGTTACATAATTGATTCTCAATTATACCTTATTATGTATTACATTACAAAATGTTGCTGATTTGTTTAAGAAAATGTACTACTAAAACTAAGGCCTTTTTTTTAGTTTTCAAACTTGAGTGCTATCACATTTTAAATTCTATTTGTGATTCTCACTTGTACCTTGTGTTATTGTTCTACTGGGCAGCACTGAGTTAAAAAGGAAAACTTATCCTTCGATTTCAATTACAACACATAAAAGCTCAAAAACAAAGGGTTGTGTGGAGAAAATTGAGCTCTTAATATCCTTAGAGTTATGCAAATATGATTCATGCTGAGAAAAAAAGCATTATTTATGTCAGTTTCTTTCCCTGAAGTCAAGCATAAAAGGCTGAGAGGCAATAGAAAACTCATAAAATTGAAGAAGACTGGTCTAAGAGAAGCAATACTTAAGTAAATTTCAGTGAAGGGCATAGAAAGGAACACATGGTTTGAAGTCACCGTGAGTGTGGGTACAAGTGCCACTTTGTCACTCGCTAGCCACGTACACCATTGAGTTCACTGTATCTCCACTTTCTATTCTATAGAAGAGAAAAACTAAGATATTTCTGATCTGCAGGTGCTACCGTTGCTTACACACTATGTATTTGACTTTGTGGAGGCGTCACCGCTATCTCTGTGATACGGCTGAGGAAATGAAAGCAAAAGCTGAAGGATGCACCAGGAACGGGGTCACACACATGGTGGCGGTGGGCCCTGAACCCTTCTCACCTAAGTGGCCTCAGCACTTGAGCTGCTAAGCACTGCTGAACACTCAGGTCACACTGTCAGGGTAGCAGGAAAGACAGCGAACACTGGGCACAGACCATATTGTCAAGGAAAGATAGGTGCTTTTATTGCCAGCATAGGGACATGATATATGTTTGAAACCTCTCCCTGCCCATTTGCTCAAAAGAAATATCCAAAAAGACAAAGAGAAATGTAAGTTGAACTTGTACAATCTTATACATTATTACTAATGCCTTGAACTTCATAAGAATTGCTATTTGGGGGAAATATATGCAAAAGTTAATCTACAAAATATGAAGGCCAGTAAATTCTTCCCAAGAAGATGAATAAGGACTTTAAAATATATTCCCACTTGTTCAGTGAACAAAAGTCTTCTCAGGTTGAATTCAAATGACTTTGGATTTTTAAGTTCACCTTTGCAGACAAATGTATTTCAGCTAATGTTTGAATTACATAAAGATTGAAATATCTCAGGAGGGTTGGGCTCATGCTTGCTTGTTTGTTCTTCTGTCTGTTTTTTAAGGACTCAATCAGGACACTGGGAAGTAGACAGAGGCTGAGTCAAATGAGGAGAGACCCTGGGAATGTTAGCTGGATGAATTTGCAGCCAGCAGGGGTCCTAAGAGCTCTGCTATCTGTACCTGTCCACAGCACCAAGGCACCTTCACAAAGCAGCAGCCACAGCCCTCTAACTACTGCACCCCAGCCCTCTGCAACAGACTGATGATTTCTGGCAAACTCATTTCTTGTTCAATTTGATATGAAAATTAGAGTTGAACTAGCACAATTTTTCATATAAGAGAGCATGTGCATGGCATCCACAATGTCCCTTTATAGCAAACCCAACCCAGTCTTGAAGGAAAATACAATCATACTGGTGAACTTACTGTTTTCAAAATTGCTCAGCTTTGCATGGAAATCAGCTCTGTATGAGGAAGCATGCTCCCTGGGCCACACTGATACAATCAATGTCACTTTCCCAGAAGGAAATCGTCTTCTGGAATAAATGTTAATCAAATCATTTCCCATGCAAATGTGAAAACAGGGGAAACAGCACTAGAGATAATATCAATATTTTCAACATTAAGTGAAGACAGGCAGTTCTTAAAGAATGATGCTATTTTCATGAATTTAATCAGCTCAAAGCCATGCCCACAAAGCTTTACTTATGTATTTGTTTTAATGACTGTTCATTTTCTGGGAGCCTTTGGCCTGCAGTGAAAACTAAGTCCTGAGTTTCCAAGAGTCTAACATCCACTTGCTTTCCATTATCCAAATAAAAATTTTAAACGCAGGAGCCGGGTGAGGAAGAGAATAATACATGTTGTGTCTGGGTAATGCAGGTGCACAAAACTTGTGGCTGAAGATTTAGAACAACTCGGCTTTTGTTCCCTGTTCCTCTTATGGGGAAATGAAACTCCCTAGTCCCTTTCCTCTCTACAGAAGAGAAAACTTGAATGTGAGCAAGGGAGATAAATTAATTCTTGTCCAAAGCAAGTTGCTTTAAAAAGCAGTGGGTAAGTGGACAGTATCAGTACTACACAGAGAGAAAGGCCCTAAGGATGAAGCAGGTAAATATAAAGTGTAGGCACCTTAGTGGCCTTGGTCTCTTTGCCATGTTGGCTTTTGAAATCACATTTGTAGCCCCAGCTTGAACAAATTTTGGATTTGGCGCCTCTGAATGTCCTCCCCAGATCCAGTGTAGGCCATTCTCTCATCTCTTAAAAGCCTTGGTCCATAAGGATATCCACCACCAGCCCTGGAATGCCATCTTCTCTCATTCTTCACATGCATCTTCTGAAATCAAGATGTTATGTTACCAAGAGAGGATGGCATCTACTAGCAGACAACAGTTGATTGCATGCGTGTTTTCTCAACAATTTCTATAGACACATGCCAAACTCAGTATGAAACACATATTGTGATATGACACTTTTTGTGGCATTCACCCTTCATCTATGCAAGGGCTAGACAGAAGCCAAAACTTCAGAAAAGAACATGGATCTTGGAAATATCCTTTCTTACTGCCTAACATATCTTTTTAAAATATTTAAGTTGTCTGAACACATCACAGAAAACATACATTCTGTGTCATCATTAAATAATCCTGGGTGGAAAGAAAGCCAAGAATCCATCAATCTTGGATTCATGAGAAAAGTCACAGGAGGGCCAGGAGCTAGCTTGGCAGTCTAAGCACCTGCCTGATAAGTGCAAGCATCCAAGTTCGATCCCTGGTACCACATGCCATGCAGGCCACTGAAACCAGGTGTGGTGGTGCACTCCTGTAATCACAGCACAGGAGGATCACCATGAGTCTCAGCTGCTAGGAAGACCCTGTACCTAAGAAAGAAATTTTTAAAAAGTTCACAAGAAAAATTTTGATCTTTCAGGCCCTGAATTCAAGTCATGATAAAGGTTTACTGTATGATTCTAAGCTCTTATCCATGAGATTGGGACAATGAAATGAGACAAGCAATGGAAGGCCCACACTTAGACATTAAGCTAAGCATTTCACAGGTGTCTACAGAGAGTTAGTAGTGAGGTCTCATGAATTTACCCCTGCAAGATCTGAAGTCTCACTCCCTATAACAAAGAAAGGAAAAACAGGGCATCTTTCTTCAAGTTTTTGCTGTCTGCTGACTACCATAGGACACAGGGATAAGTTACCTAACTATCCTTAATCTTGTAGCCTTCCTTTCATTAATGGCTATAATTAGAGTCTCAACTTCATTGAGGCTGTATGGCAGGTGAACTGAAATAATTCATGGGAAGTGCTGATCTCCATGCATGCATGCAGTAGGTGATTATAGCAAATTGCTCAGGACACCTTCACTGTTGTAATGCCCCTAGCTTGTCCTGGATTCAGAATGTCCACCATCAAATACCCTTTTCTGACTTAACGTTTCTGCCACTTTCTAACACTTTCTCTCAGTGCTGGCTCAGAAAACATATAATAGAGCACTGAGCCCAGTGCTTTCTGCTCCATATCCTGATGCAGGTGTTCTAGGATCTTGAGAAGAAAGTCCAAATTCTGAGAGACACTCTAGAGGGCTCCCAGATTCTGTCATACTCTTACCAGGAGGTATTTACTCTGCCCAGATCAACCATATCTATGCACTCCAACCCTTGTGTTTTACCATCATAGCCCCTTCTCTGGAATGCTAATTTGCAAGGCTCAGAAAGTTCCATCCCAAGTGATTTGCAGATTCAAATCTGAGGGCCAGGCTATTCTAAAGCTAGAAAGAACCCAGAAGGCCACTTTACAGATGAAGAAACTGAGGTAAATTGGCTTTCCCAAGGCCACACCACTATTTATCAGCAATGCTAACACTTCACCAGCTGGCTGCCTAGAAGGAGGGAAGCACAGGGCAGCCTACTAGGAAATATTTGTCAGCAACTTGTTACAAACTTGCTGATAGGTGATCTTTCTCCATTTGTGAGAAATGGGATGAAGTTACACACCCAATAAGAAAAGGACATAAGGCATACCTCTCCGGAAGTAAAAAATGGGCTACCTCCCTGGCTTGTGATGTAGAGCTCAGTTGAAAAAGGTTGATAGGGAGAGGCCAGCTGAAATGATTCCTTAGGCTCTGATTCATCTCCTCCTTCAAAGATACGGCCTCTTAGGCTGCATCAGGCTCCCAACTAATGCTCTCAAGTGCACTATGAAGATTTGCTGAAGTTGATGATTCTCTGCAATGTTTGCAGGAGGAATGGCAATGAATAAAACACAAGAATCACCAATGCATTACTCCAAGGCCAGCATTCCAGCTCTAAGTGCTAGGTTGCAATTTTTGATCTAACACAATAATACTAATAATGACACTTCATTTGCAGTGTCTTTTAGGTTCCCCAAAATAATAATGAAAATGAGAGCTACGTCATAAGCCACAGCTGTATCTATGTGTGAAGCATGTAGTGGAGTGCGGCATTGCTAGACAGATCTCCCCTATTACTGAAATATTTTATAGCAAAGCAAGACGAATTATAATCATTTGCATAAACGAGCCTCATTTTTCAGTTTTACTTTGGAGTTTAAGTACAGATTTTCTATTGTCAAAGAGGTATTTGTAAAAACTTTTAAATATGTGGTCTTAATAAGTGGGCATAAAAAGTTAAGAACTTGTGCTACTTTAGCTACTAAGGCAGCCTTGCCTATGGTTAGTCACCCTCAGTTGGTGGTCTGCGTTTGTGTCCATGGTGACCAGACATAGAGCACCGCATAGCAACTTAAATGCATGACTCTGATTTTGTGCAGCTGAGTGACAACTGGGTTACATCCCAGAAATTTGCTCTATCAGCCAAAAAATGAACAAAAATTAAAGCCATTATATGGTTCGATGGCCCGGCACACAGACAGGCTCTGAAGACCCACTTTCATAGCCCTGTTGATATCTAGATAGCTCCTATGCAGTCCAGCTTGGGAGCTTTGTCCTGGCTACAGCACTAGAACTCATGGGCCATTTTCTAATACAATCTGCAAAAGCCTATTTGCCATCCGCAGTTCTATGCATTATGCTGCCTGACACAACTGGTCCTAGAAATGCTACCTCATCCACTGACTTGGCATTAGGGTCCCGCCCAGGTCCTGATAGGCTGTCTGGTTATTATTTTTTAATTAATTAATTAATTGATACAGGGTCTTACTGTGCAGCTCAGACTTGTAGTGATCCTCCTATCTCAGCCTCCCCAGATCTGGGATTACAGGAGTGCACCACCACTCCTGGTTTCAGTGGCTGGCTCAGCGCAGGGCCAAAATGACATGCAATACCAGGGATCAAACCCTGGTCCTTATGCTTGTCTTCCAGGTACTTAGCCCACCAAGATATCTCCCCAGCCTGGCCCAGTTATTGTTGCACAGCCCAATCTGGATTACTCTGTATTCAACAAATGTTCTTTTTGCCCCATCCTCATCCCCATTGATTTAGCATTTTATTCAACCTTCCAGAGAAAATCAACACCCAAATGCCTCACTCAGAACTTCAGTGGATTCAGTTCCTCTCAAGAGTCCTGCAAGGCTGCATGAGGAAATGAAACCTTTTGGTTCTCTTAGCTGAGCACAATAGAAACATAGTGTGAGGAGCACAGTAGCTGCAGGGAACCTAGAGAAGTCAGCTCAGAAAAATGCTGGGCACCTCAGTAGGCCACTGAGCCAACAGAGAGCAAACCCTTTTGGGTAACCAGATGTGCAAAGGCACCATGAATAGCCTCGCTGAACATGAACAGCTTCCACTTGCAACCTCATGTGTGTGGCCCTTGGCATCTGATTTTGCTCTAGTCACTGCTGCTGTACAAGAACCAGAATGACACCACCATGGCCACTGATCCTGTGTGTGTGTGCCTGTGCATGTGTGTGTGTGCGTGTGTGTGTCTATGTGTGTCTGTGTGTGCATGCGAGCATGCAGCAAGCATGGGCAAATTGTTAATCCAAGATCAAAGCACAAGGAAGTTGGGACTGAACTAGAATTCTAACTTCAATAAGAACTCGAGAAGAGACTTTCTAGCCTTCTAAGTCATAGAGTAAGAGGGCGGGTCTTCTTTCTACAGTGGAATCCATCTGGGCATTGTTCTGTAAACTCAGAAGGGAATTCTGTGTGCTGTGGACAAATGAAGCAGTGAACGCAATGACAAGTGTGTGCTGCATGGAACATAGAATGCGTATTCCAGAGCATGGAATCACCACCACAGAGTCTTGTAGGGCTTAGCAGGCTCTGTCCCTACATCTATCTGGGCATTTTGTTGCCATTACTGTTTTCTGTTTCTGCCAAGCAGGGCTTTTGACTGAGTAAATTAACACAATGAAGTGCGGACAGATGACAGGTTATTCTGGCTAATGAAATAAAGACTTGTATTTTAAAATACTTTGGTATTAGAACAACGAATTGATCCTATAATATGAATGAATACATTATAACAACATCCCCACTGCACACACTCTCACATAATCCTATATATTGATATAATATAGTGCCAGAGCTACCCACAAGGTGGTCACTGATAGTGACTCCTGTGTGACAGAGAAATGGAGAGCAGAGATATTCACAGCTGGTAAGTGGCAGGGCCAAGCATTGGAGCATGGCATACTGACTCCAAAGCCTATGGGAAGCAGAAGATGCCTGATCAGGTCTATGTGCACAGGGACAGGTGAGAAAACATGACTTAACAGCAGCACATAAGGAAAAACAAATAAACTGTGGAGCACAAGTCCTCTGGGTGATGTGGCTAGCAATAAAAGCTAATGTGATGGAGCCTTCAGCTGCAATAAAAGTAGAGAGAAGGGAGTTGATAATCTAGAGTCTAGCTGCCCAGACTTCTTTCTCCAGTCCATTCCCTGGGAGCAAGGTATGAGAAAAACTGAATGAGATATTCAAGCTGGACATGTTGGGAGTGACAGATAACATTCTGGAAGATAAATACTGAATAAGCACCATGTGGAGAAAGGATTCCATGCACTTTGCATGGCATCAGAGGCTGTATCAAAGAATATAACTTCTGGGGAGACAGAGTTTGGCTTAAACTAAGGAAACATTCCCAATTGCAATAGTGTCCAGTGTATTACAGCTTTGCATGACGGGGCAAAGAGTTGCACATCTCTAGGGATATGACAGCCATCACTAGGTTATGACAACAAGGACCAGCATACTTACTGGCAGTCTGCACTGAGGCCCCTGCAAGAAGCAGCAGGATTTAATTCTTTTCTCCCAAACTGTGGTCAGTCACTAAACTGGATGTGGCTAGTCCTTCCTGTGGCCCAGGTGCTACTTCCTTTGTAGAACTTGCTCTACACAACCTCAAGGTTTTCTTTCGACATAGATAATATTTTGTGTATTGTCCATTTTGTCAACTCACTAGAATAAGGTCCTGGTGACATAATGTGTGCCCAGTTGGAGTGTATTATTACTTCAGTAACAAAGACAAAGTTTGTAATGATTTTCCACCAAGCCCTGACAGCGTCACATCATGACAAGGCTGGGAGTCTGCAAGCTATCTCTTCAAGGCCCATTTGATAGAGGCCCCCAGATGGTCCTCCTGAGAGAGGTGGAGACTGAAGGAGGGGTCTGAGCCAGAGGCTGGCGGGTTTCCAGGGCTGTGCCCTTGAAGGGGACTGTGGACCTGCACACCTTTCTCTTGCCTCATTCCTGCTTCCCAGAGAGGAGCAAGGAGACTTTGCTTCTGTCCATACTCTCGGAGTGATGTGCACAGCCCCAACACAGCAGAGTCAGCAACCATGCCCTGCGACTCCACAACTGTAAGCCAAAATAAAGCCTTTCCACCTACAAATTCATTCTCTCAGGTATTTTGCCATGGTGAGGGAAAGTTGACTAGCAAAGGCACAATACTGAACCTATACTCAGGAGAGCCTTGGCATGTAGACATTACAAGGGAAGACACAGCTGAAGACTAGGGCCAAATATATTGACCTGAAGTACAACTTACTGTTTTGTGCCTCACTTGAAACTGTGTGCTTCATTTAATGCTATTTACTTATTTATTTATTTGTATTGGGGATTGAACTTAGGACCCTGCACTTGCCATGTAGGTGCTTATGCTGCTGAGCTATCTCCCCAGCCCCAAAATATAAAATTACCTTGGTTAGACCATGGACTTCCAACAGACACCCATGTGAAGACTCCTGTGTAGGTTTCACCATCTAAATGGGCCAAATTAATGAATACTTAAGGAATAGATCATGAGTATATTTACTAAAATAAAAAATGGATTGTTTTCAAATTATTACACAGACACACACTCCTTAACTTTTCCTTAGAGACAGAAAAGACACTGGCTTATGAGCCAAGAAAGTTCAGCTCTATTGCATCTGTTCCCATATTCTGCGATCCCTACTCTTCTCTGGGTGCCTGTATCCTCAACTCTAAATGGAAGTTCATTGTAGTAGCTGATGCTCATTTAACCCGGGCTACATCTCCTTCCTGGGACTTCTTCATACAAAACTCCTTCCTCTGCCAAGCACTCATGGTGGGTCCACAGTCTGCCACTGGCATTGTCACAGAGCCTGCCATGTATTAACAGGGGTAATGAGAAGACAGTAGAACTACAGGAGGGCAGTGAGGATGCTGCTGCTTGGAAAACTGCATTGCAACAGCGCTGTGAACAGGAGCAGCCGAGAGCGATAGCTGTGCTTTGATGTCTGCCTTTGGATCCCAACCTTGTCAAAACCAGCTGAGGACACAGGAACACCTTATATGAAGATGTCAGCCATCCATAGGGTTATTGTGGGTAATATCACATTATATGGAATCTTTTCAAGCATCACATTTCAAACTAGCAAAGTACTCAGTACACACTGGATTTAGCCTATTACCCAGAACTAGTTTCAAATACCTGTAGAGTGATTAGAAGAGGGGGACTGTAACTAGTGGGAAAACATCATAGAAGAGAATGTGTGAGTTCCTGCTTTACTAGGTGGGATATTTCAATGAGTGGAAGCTCATGAGTCATCTGATGACCTGCATTCTGAGAGGTGGTTAGCGTACTGTCATCAGGATGCAGGAGATACTGGGGAATTATTGGCAGAAGCAGAATCTACTGAGAAAGAAGACATCAAAAGGTCCTACTATGGGTAAGATTTGAAACCAGGTAGAGTGGAGATGAGTACAAGTGGAGCAATAGACTGGGTCTTTTGTTCTGCAACACTGCTCCTGCTCCTCCTGCTCTTCCTGATCCTCCTGCTCCTCCTCCTCCTCCACCTCCTCCTCCAACTCCTCCTCCACACCTGCCACTCCCAACCCCAACCCTATGAGCTAGGGTGGCCCAGGCATGGGATGTGCATGGGAGTTATGTGGAATCAGCGCCAACCGCTGAACTCTAATGAGCATAGTGAACTTCCCTGAGAGTCACTCCCCTTCTTTTGTAAAATAGGGACAGTGGTTCATCATCCAGGAATGCTTTTATAGACTAAATGCAGGATTTATAAAACACTTGGCACAAAGCAGGCTCTCAGAAAACTGTCCCTCGGCCTTTCTCTTTCCCAGACAAAAGAGGTAGGTAAGCCCTTTCATCACCAAGCACAAGTAGAAGGCAGCACAGCTGACTGGCATCCACAGGCAGGGGCCACAGGGGCCCTGAGATGGGAACCAGAGTGCACCCTGGAAGGGCCAAGAGTTTCAAAAAGACCAACCTGGCTACAAAAGTGCATGGTGAGAAACATAATCAAACCAACAAGGGTGGTAAGAGGATGCGAAGCCTTGGGATTTTTAACAAGATGCCAGGTCATTGTGCCTTTGCCTCTGCCCACAGCAGACAGAACCATCAGACAGGGTGAGGATTTCTTCTGATGCAATCTCGTCATGTGTTAAAACTGTTACTGCAGAAACCCCTTGAAATCTCAAACTACATTCACCTAAAAAACAAACAGGAAAGTCCTAAAATTGAGATGATTGATCAGGAGACTAAATGGTGATTAGTACACTGTTCAAGAGGGCAGGCCTATGATGGACATGTCTATGCCACGCACTCGGCCAGGCGCCCCAGTGGTGTTTCACATTGGAGTACCTTCCTCCAGCAACCCATATGCAAAATGAACAGCGAAAAAGAGAGGCTGGGGCCCGGGACATGGCTCAGTGGAATAAGCACTTCCCTGGCAAGTGCAGGGGCCTGAGTTCAATCCCTGGTTCCACAAAAAGAAGAAGAAAAAGAGAGGCTAACATGCAAAGCAACAGGTAATTTTCAAGAGCAATAATTATCTCGACCATTTAAAATCTTGATTGCTTTTTGAATATTTGAAGTAGAAGAGGGATGGCTCACTTAAATGTATGAAATCACTCAGAACAGGTAGTTGCTGATAAATGATTCATCACTAATCAGGAAAGACCTCCATCTAAAGGAAATGCAGTGCAAAATTTGGAACATAATCACGGCAAAGGAAAACTGCTGTCATCGTTAGTCTAAAAAACGGAATCCCAGGTCAGTTTCAGAGAGGGCAAATGGTCTTCACATTTGCTGAGCTTTCTTAATGAACAGGGATCGGATTAAATTTTGATTTTATTTTTACAGTAATCCTATGACACAGATATTCTTACTGTGAAGCATCTGTGTCTTAGCAAAGTTACAAAGCTTATTCTTGGTCATATACTATGTAAGCAATGGAGCTGGAGGATAGAAGGCTGAGCTGGGGCGAGATAAAGCAAGCAAAGCCCAAAACATAAGCAGATAAAGAGAGAATATTCAGTAATCAAGGTCAAAAATATTGAATGCTATGATTTAAACACCAAGATTAGTACATAAAAAATCTGTGATAAGCTAAGGTCAAATTTTTCAGCCGACACTGGATTCCAGCACAATTCCATACCTCACCCTCACTCCTCCACCTCATTCAGGTCTTGTTTCCTGGGCATGCTTCCTCTAAGACTGAATAATTGCTGCACACCTCGGGTATGTTGGGAACCAGCCTGAATATTCTAGAAGGTATTCATAGGCAAAACACCCCTAAAGACCAAGAGTGGGAGTCTTAACAGTTAGATCTCAGGTGTTGGCCCCTACTTATTCTTATAGAGAATAAGAAGAAGTGAGGCTTTACTCCAAATTCTCAGTTTGCTCTTACTGAAGGAGGCTAAAGAAGTTTAGATGAGATCTCTACACATCTGATTCAGACTTCAGATTGAGAAGCCTTCCCTATTTCTCTGGTCACTCCATGAAGCAGTCATCATAGTAGGGCCTGAAACCATGTTCTCCAAAGAGTGGGGAGAAATGACATTAACTTGTTAAAAAAAATCATTCTGAGGCATGATGAAGACAGTGATTTCTGGCTCCACTAAGCAATTCATTGAGACTTGGCATGGTGGGGTAAACCTGCAATCCCAAAGCTGGGGAGGCTGAAAATGAGTCTGAGCTGTGTAGTGACACACTGTACCAAATACATAAAAAAAAAAAATGACAGCAATTTCTGGCACATAACAGGGCTTGTGACGGATGAAGATTTTCTTCACCTACAGTAATCAAGAAAACACAAAATAAACCCATGCCCATTCATAAATACAGCTCGAGGAGCACTCAGTTACAGAGCACATAGAGTAAGATCAGCCGCTCTTCACCGCAGCCTGTGAAGCTGTTGGTATCAGCTTCCTATATTTAGCACCGCAGATGCTTTGCATGAGGATTTTGAGAGACAGAGGAAAAAGGGAGACCCACAGCAATGTGTAATTGGTCTACCATGAGAAGCAGCATTTCTAGGCTGTCTCCCACTTTTTCTTCTCCTCTTCCTACCTTTCTCTCTCTTGCTCAGACCTCAAGTAATAGCCTGAGGTACCAAGTTCTCTGCCTCAGTAGAAAAACTTTCACCCTGCAGACTAGAAGAACAGCCCTTTGTTTTGGTAAGAATCTCCAGAATCAGTTGAGGAATAGCTGTGCCAAGTAATGAAATTTTATCTCCAAGTCTAACAGACACACATTGCTCACAAGCACTTAAAATTTCAAATTGCTCTTTTTGTGTGTAAGTTAAATAAACTGTCCAGTGATAAATAGGCATCACTTTACAAAAGGTTGTCTTCCTTTCACTGCATGACTTAGTGCTCTCTCCCATCCCCCGTTCACATTGATCTCTTCTTCATCAACTCTCCTGCATTTCAACTTAGCCCAGGCTGTAAGAAATTCCACTGCTGAATCACCAGTAAGGCAACAAGACTCAGTTTTAAAACATACTAGTAATCACCCACTGAAAAGAGCACGACACTTATTTTTAATGGCACTCTCCTCTTAATTATAATATAGTACCAGTTTCTCTTTCATTCTCAACTTTCATAATGATATTATCAAACAGTAACAAATATAAATTCGTGCAGCCTGAAATATGCAATTTAATCATAAGCCATAATTTCCATATCATGAGAGAGAGAGAGAATAAAATCAAGTGATGAAGCTCCAGTGCATAAGGACCAACCCTGAATTAAATTGTACTCCCTGCTAAAGTTAGATATTCTATAGGAGTATCAAGAATGGTTTAAAGGTGATAGTAAAACATTTATTGTCATACTAAAACCCCATATCCAGAAGTGTTTACGGAAGATCTAAATGATATCCTTCTTTGGCAAATTAGAAATGTCTGTAGATGTCTTCAAAAGCTCATGAAAGAATAGGCAGTGCTATTACAGCACTCTCCCTAATATATCTGTTCTTTATTCTTTCCGTTCCCTTTGGAGTCAGAAATGATGTCTTCCTGCCAGAAAAAAAAATCCAGCAAATCCTCCCAGATCGCGGCTGAAGGAGCTAACCTTGTTTATTCGGCTGCCCAGCCCCCACCCTGGCTTCTACTCAATTTCTCAAGTTAAAAGATTCTCCAACTTTCTAGCAAAGTCCACAGTGGGAAGAAGAGACTTAAGGTAAGGAGATCCACCAGTACCAAGATGCTAATCCTTAAAATCTGCTGGAGCAGGAGCCTGAACCACAGTTAGAGTGAATTCGATCTCTTCGGAGTGGTCCAGACGAGGGTAGTGGTAACAAAACCGCTTTTCATGGTGCCCTCAAAAGCAGATGGGTGCCATGCACAAAGTTGGAGAAGGGCGCCATTGCCCTCTAGTGGCCAGAAATGCGATCTTCCGCAAAGGAACCCATTTCCAAAGATGACCAAGACTCGCAGTCAGGGTAAAATTATAGCAGGAAGATGTTTAATTATCCTCCTGGAGTGTTTTCTTTAGTCCTTCCTGCTCATAGACGAGGTTGTAGATGGCAATCACAATAAGGCTGACCGAGAAGCTCACTCCTCCTCCTCGGGCCTTAGGATACATCCAAGTTTCTCCACCTTTTTCTTTTTAACAGACCTGTTGATTTTTCTTCCTTTCCTAAGCAGTTAAATCAGAAATTATATAGGCCAAATATCTTTATATATTTCAGAGGTATCAACTTTAAGTTGAAAAGTTAAATTCACCATCCTGAGTAGGAAGTTCTTAACAAATTGGGTCCATTTTTGCCAAACCGTGACCAATTTCCTAAGACAAAAATCCATCCAAACATATTTCAGTCCCTTACATCATTGGCTAGTCAAGATACACAATGCTTAAATTTTCTAAGGGGAAGAAAACTGGGAATTCATCCATTTGGCATATTTGATGGCACAAGGAAAACGATTGCTGCCTGTGTTCAACCCCATAAAATACTGTTTTGCTATTATTGCTTAATGATGGGACACACCGACAAGCAAAGGGAAAGTGTAGATATGAAAAGTAAAGTCAGGTGAAAGCACTACAATTCTCAGTTATCTGCCTACCTAAGTGTATTGAGAACGAAGAATAAAGTCGATGGCAGATCTTGTTTCTCTGTTTCAGAAGAGCAGATTGAATACAACAGATCAAAGTTTTATGAACTGCCAGCTTCTGAAGTCATTGGTGTTCACAGGTAAGGTTCCAAGACACCCATCCTCTTGGGACTGAAATTGTGCCACTGTAAATCAGGCCATGAGGTCGAAATCATGGAGCTTCCCAAATGAGGAACCCCAAACCAGAATCCTAACGAAGCAGCCATGTAATTCTATTCAAAACCAAAGAAAAACCATGAATTATGAAGCTGTGTACATGAAAAGAGCATGAAATTTATCCCTACCCCCCCCCAATTCATGGCAGGGCTCTTCAAATCTACCTTCTTCCTCCCACAAATACACAATCCAACATATACCTCTGAAGTCACTACAGCAGACGAGAAATACGAGTTCAGGATTGTATAAAATAGTACTGAAACTTCTTAAATTTGTTTTCAAATTAACAAAAAGATCGCATCTTATAATTGAAAATAGAATTTAGGTTTCTTTTAATTTTACGGTCTTGTGTTCTGATAAGACTGCTGAACAGAATGAAACTTCTCAAGTGCTATCAAGATGGTCCACCGCTTCAATTAGAAGTATTCTTAAAGCCCATTTTTCTAAGTGCAATAAACTCAGTTTGAATAAATCCACATGCCTGGGCCTCGCCAGATTATCCCATCTGAATCCCTTCCATGCATTACTTCATTTGCCCTCCCCCAGAGTGGCAAAGGTAGTCTGCTTCTCTTTTTTTCCTCAAAACATACAATAAACTCAACAGTGCATGCAGACTTAGAAATAACAAAAGTATTATGAAGAAAGGTTATTATCAATTATAAAGTGTGACGCCAAGGCAGTTTTGATGTGTCAATTTGCAGTGACTGGAAAAGGCCAGATGTAAAGCTCATTGTCACTGAAGCAAAGTTTCCTGGCCTCTAAGGCCTCTTCCTGGTCCCCACTGAAAATTATTCACATTCCTTCGTACTAGGCAGGATCTCAATTTGCAGGGAAGGTTGAGTTCCAGGGCCTACCCAATATAAAAACTTGGACTCAGAGCTCATATTTAAGGAACCCAATGTGGCTGTAGCCTCAAAGTCCCTGTGAATTGGCTACTACCCAGGTCCCTTTGTTTTGCAACTTTTACTCCTTTGTTCTACTAGAAGATGACCCAGCTCCCTGCAACTGGGGTTGGGCAGTGACATCTGTGTTTTAGGGTCTGTTGTGAAGGAAATCATTCCCATTTTCATGAAATGAAGGTCAGCCCTTTCGTTATTCCTCCCCTGTACCGCAGGGCTCCAGAGCTGATGTGAGACAAGGATCCTCGTTCCTGAGAAGGCATCTGCTTCCCCAGCCCAGGGAAACCCAGACATCCCGCAAAACCATTGATGTCTGCGGCAAGCCCAAGTGATAAGAAATTGATCCGGCCTCTCGCCAGATTAATTATCATAGCTTCTCTGTGATTAAACGGAAAACTTGCTTCCTACGTCATATTAAACAGATAAGAATGAGCAAAAGAAAACCAGATTTCACAATCACTGGAACAAGATTTCTTCTGGGGGCAATGGAAAGGAAGACTTCAGCCAATCTATATCCCGTGACAATAAGGTTTCAGGACCACCACACACACACACACACACACACACAGACACACACACACACACACACACACACCCTTAGGGGACGACGTGCTGCCGGAATAGCTTTACTCAATCTCTTCGAAGCTGTGCGGTGGCCCCTGTATTTCCTGGTGCATTATCAGCAAAAGCAACAGGGCTTCTAGCATGGAGCATGGAGAAAAACCTTTCACCCAAGAGAGCCAGGAACGCGGAGCTCCCAGCCAAAGGAAGCAGGGCCTTGCCAAGAAAGGAATGGGAAGCTGGACCCGCTGGAACCCCAATTTCTCTAGGGACTCTGCTTCTCAGCCCGAGGCGGACCTTCTAAAGCTCTGCCGGGTTTGGGCAAGAGGAAAAGGGGTGATCTCCTCTCTAAGGTCCCTTTCCGCGCTCCCTTCCTCCGGGTTCGCGTTCTCAGGGCTAAACTCGGGGAGGGAGGCCGTGCGTGCTGCTAGCTGGACAGGCTCGGCGCGCCTAGAGAGGAGTCGCAGGCTTCGGGGAAGCTCTGGTTCGCAAAGTTCACGCTCAGCCTGGCTAGCAACGCCAAGCTCAGGCTCAAGCTAAGCCCGAGTTTCAGTGGTTCAGAGACCTACCCCTAGACTGCTGGGAGCTTACAAACGGTCCCCGGAGCTCTTGGAGACACTTCGGCTGGCGCCCAGGAGCGCGCGACGCAGTCGGCAGCTGCAGTCAGCAGACCCAGACCCCTCTACTAAAGCGCTCCACGTCTCCGCTCTAACCCGGGCTCCTTCACCTTTTTCTGGTCTTCCCCAACAATCTCCACCGGAAGGACTGAGCCCAAGGGATCCGCGGGTACCCTGCAGGAACCCCGCAGAGAGCAGTCTTGTAGCGGCTTCCGGAAAGAGGCGCAGCGCGGGCGGGCTGGCACCGCGCTGGGGACCACTTTCCCCAGAGACACGACCGTGTCCAGGCTTAGCTCTGCAGTTTCTTTTCCCAGCCAGTAGCAAAGCCCCCGTGTCAGGGCCTAGGCGCAGACCCCGGGGAGACCCGAGCCAAGGAGAGTGCAGGGCGCGCATCTGGCGCCTCAGCCCCAGGGCCGTCTGCGCCCACAGCTGGCTCCTTTCTCCGTTCTGATTTTTAAACAAATCTTTTACGCACACTCACTTCACACTACTGAGGGCTTCCCTAGTTAGACACCGACCTCCCCGCTCCCAAGACAGCCTCAAGGAGGAAATCGCCCCATCCCTGAAGCACACACACTCAGAGGAGCCCCATCCAGGACTGGAAGGGACCGGCGGAGCGCCCTACCTGGGGCCCTCGCGGGTGGACGCGACCTCCGGACCGTCAGGCCCTGCGCCGGGCGAGCGCGGCGTTGTTAGCCCGGCCCCAGTCCGGGTCCCATTCACAAGTCAGCGGCAGCTGCGAGCGGCCCCCGCGGCATCTGCTTCTCCGCCCGCGTCGCTCCCCTCTGCCCGCCGCGGCCGCGGAATGAGCCGCCGAGCGCGCTAGTGGCAGAAACGAGAAACCGAGGGGGAGGTGGCGGCGGGCGGGGGGAGGAGAAGGGAGGCCGCCACTGGGAGGGAGGGAGGCGAGGGCGGGGGCGGAGAGCAACGGGGGCTCCGAGACGCGGCGCGCCGGCTCCGGGGGGCTGTGGCCGACCCTGTCCCGCCCCTCCCCCGGGGTTCCGAGTGAGGCCAAAGGAATCTGCGGCCACCCCTCCCTCCCTGGGTCGCAGTGCTTCGACTCCCTTGGGGCTCGGAGTCTGGAGCAACTGAAGTTGGGCTCCGGGGGCGCACAGCCAGTCTGTGAGGGCGACGGAGAGAATCTGGACTCGGGTTCGGAGCCCCATTTTCTCCCCTCAACCCCGCAAGTCCACTCCAGCTGCTCAGGCCATTCCGTGGCTACCCCTCGGGGTGGTGGATTGCAAGAGCAGTCAGAGTCGGGGAGCGCATCTGCTTCCCCCTCGCTGTCCCACCCCACCCTCCGCAAACCCCTCCACGAGCGCGACTCCTACCCAGCCCCCACCCCTCAGCCTCCACACCCCGTTCCGCGCAAAGTCTGTGGCGAAGCCCAGGGTTTCGGACTCGAGAAAAGCTGACTCTGCGCCTTCCCAGTTCTCCCCTTTACCCCCATGGAACGGTTCTCACGCCCATTTTTCAAGGGCTCTCAGTTCCCCTGCCACCCTAGAGGTTCTATGATGCCCATTGCAGCCTGGAACCAGTATAGCCCGTAGGTGCTGTCACTTGTTGCCTCCCCAAGGCGACGCCTCAGACTAAGGCTGAGGAGCAGCGATTCCCAGGCAGGGAGGGCCTGCGGGGCGACTTGGGGTGCTCTTCCTCCCTGGTCCTCCCTCGAACTTCACCAAGAAGGAACCTCGAGGAGGAGACCTACCCTGCTTCCTGCCCTCCCTCAAGGATCCTCCGGGAGAAAGACCCGGCGGGATCTTGGGCGTCCACCTACGGCCTGGGCAGGGCGCTTGCTGTGGAGATCCGCGCGGACCCGCACTCTGACGTGGAGACGGGGTTCTTGCGGGGAGCCCTGCCCGGGACGAGTTTACTGGATAATGGAGAAGAGGCTGAGGGAAGGTGCAGATGCAGGTGGGAAGAAAAGGAAGCTCCAGGAAGGACGGGGAGCGTGGAGGCAAGGTGAGGCAAGGCCAGACAGAAGCCCGGGAAAAGCTGGGCAGGCAAGGGAGTAGTGGAGGTGGAGGTGGGGGTTGGACCAGGGGGTGGGGCAGAGTCAGCGAAATCAGAGCCAGGAGGGAAAAGGAAGGCTGGACATAGAGCTGTTTTGAGAGGGAGAGAAAAGGAGGCTGCTGAAATCCACCCTCCAGCTCATAGTCAGATGGGTCCAGGCTGCTCCAAAGGTTCCGTTCTGCCCAGAGCCCCCGCCCTTAGGCCCATTTTTTGAGAGCTATCAGTTGATGTCCCCTACAGGGTCTGAATCTTGCACCTTAAGGACCTCTCCACATTGTTCTCTTGATTTTGTACTCATGTCCACTGCAGTTCCCATGTCCAAGGGAACTGGACTCTGCCACCGTCCCTCCCCCAAGAGTGAAGTTGTGGGGCCATCAGGCTTCTCCCTGCTCCCTGTGGTCTGGGCAGGAGTCCTTTGTACCCGTGGGCCTTGCCTTTTCTCCTCGTTTCTTTGGCTTTCACTTGTGATGGGCCCCTGGGCCCTCAAACTGAGTACATTGCCAAAAGCCACCAAAAGCCAACACGTAGTGGCCATGTAAAAGGTGGCACAAAATGAAGAGGGTCGGGCTTCAGCTTTGCTCTTGTTTGGCTCCAAATTGTTGGCTAGATTTTTTCCATTTTTTTCCTCCAACATGGGCATAGAGGAAACAGGAAATGCGCAGTCGTCCTCAGCGACTAACACAGGTACAAAGATGCTCATGGACCCGTGAGGAAAGTTTTATTTATTCCACTTTGGAGCCATACCTCAGGGTGGTCCTGCTTACTTGCAATCTGCCACTAACTGGAAATGGACCTCTGCTTTCTGTCCAGACTTCATCAAATGACAGCAGCTGGTTTTTAGACCATCCCTTTCATGATCAGTAGTAGCACAAGTGAATTTTAAAAAGGAAGTTTTAAAATGCTGGATAAAAGGGCCGACCAAATAGCTCAGCAGATTAAAGCACCTGCAAGCAGGCTCAGGGTCCACGGGTTTGATCCATGGGCCTGTCATGCAAGCCCCTCCCCAGGGTGAGCTGAGATGGCAATTGACACTGGACATGGTGTCACTCATGTGTAATCCTGGCTCTTGGGAGGCTGTAAACATGTGCATTACTATAAGTCTGATCTAATAGTGAGACCCTGAACACTCTCTAGATAATAAATAAATAAATATAAATAAAAAGCTAAATAAGTTTCTGCTGACATTGTGCCTCTGAATCCCAGGAACTTAGTGCATACAGCAATCAGTCTTTGTAAAATATCCAGCTCTCCTATGCCTGAGATTCTGCTCAAGAGAACAGAAAACACATGTCTATAGAACCTGCTGTCTGAATATTCACAGGAGAGCTTCTTACAATTGCCAGGATGTGGACACAATACAAATAATCCATCAAATGTTGAATGGATAAACAAAAAGGTGTGGTTCCATTCCTAGGGAATATTGTTTAGCAAGTAAAAGGGATGGAATATTGATGCTTAGTACTTAGTGAATGAACCTCAAAGACATGTTAAAAATCCAGATGTAAAACCATCTAATACGCATAATTCCATTGTGTTAGTTACTTTCTCTTGCGGGGGGGATAAATACTTCAACACCCAGAAATTAAAGAGGTGAATGTTTATTTTAGCTCAGCTTGTAGATGTTGTACACTGTAGTTGGCTTGCTCCAAGGGAGGGCATCATGGCAGAAGCAAAATAGTCCAAGGCAGGACAAGCAGGAAGCAGGAAGCGGTGGTAGCAAGCCTTCATTCCTCTCTTTAGTCCATTCAAACAGCTAGGCTATTAGCTGAAGCCACCCATATCAAGGACTGACATTCTGTGTTCAGTAAATCCACTCAACCACACCCAGAACTATTCTGATTCAATGCGTAGACTGACCTAGTTATCACACACCCCAATCCTACTGGCACAATTTAGATCCAGTGGCCTCCGGAAAGCCCCACCCTATGAGCACACTGGAGGCATCCAATTGTAACTCATAACAATCATTAATAAGAAATGTGTAGAAAAGGCAAATTTATGAAGATAGAAGACAGCTCCACATTTCCTTGGAGGTTAAGCATATAAACACAAATTGACAACAAAATGAGACACAAGGGAACCCTGATGAGTAATGGAAATGTTCTAAAACTGGATAGTGGCGATAATCTACAAATGTTTAAATTTACTAAAAATAGTTAAACTGTAACTAAAGAGACAAAATAAATCCAATATTTTTTTTTAATTTTTAGCACATCTGTGACCTGCAGCAAACCCCTAAAGGGAAACTTTCTACAAAGCAATTTTCAAGAGAAAACAAACAAATAAGAAAAAGACACACACACACACACACACACACACACACACACACACAGTCTAGTTCTCAAGGAAAGATAATCATACTTCTATTCAGCAAGTTCTATTTTGGCAACTGCTTTGGAGAGTCTTGTAAGTGTTAAAGCAAGTTAATTTCCCCCTTTCATTCTTCTAAGTGATTAATTCCTGGGAACTAGTGTTAGGCATTCCAGTTTGTGACATTTTAAACACACCTACACATAGACACAGTACAAAGTGCACATTTCAGAGGGTAATTTTTATGACTATGTTAGGATCTGTCCCAGAAATCCATATCAAGCACTTGGGTGGAGTTTCGTGTGATTACAGTTTAGGTTTTAAAAGGAAAAGAGAAGAATGGGATAAAAAAGAGAACCCACTGATAGCTTAAACTGAAAGCTTCAGTTCCGCCAGACAGCCAAAAGTTGGGTGTTTGTGTTAACTTGCCTCACCTCTCCTTCACTGCCTTATTCTTCAAGGGAGGAAGCCAGGGTTCAGGGCTGCTCTGGAGTCAGGATAAATCAAACCCTTTGGTTTCCTGCCCGTTCTAATCCAGACAGAGGTGCGGCCCCAATGAGCCTTTTCTTGTCTTTGTCCTTGTCAGCAGGAGACTGATAATTTCCTGTTCATTCCTTCATCAAAGGTACCAGGCTCTCATCCCTTTGATGTGGCTCTCCCCAGACTCTGAAGATAGCCAGCCCCTGCTGATGCTTTTCCTTGTTTCCACTTAGAAGTTCCAGGCTCCCCAGGTTGTCTCAAAACTTCCTAATATAGAGTCAGACTTAAGTAGCTGTTGTAAAAAGTGAGGCACATTCAGGCAGGACTTGATTTCCTCATAATGTCGTCTATTCCAAATGTGCCAGGACCTGGCAAAGAAAGAACTTGGAGAAAGATGGGCTTGGAGTACCACGACTAAACCAGCATTTGGTGCAGACTTTCAGAGTTGGATACACTGAAGAAGTGAGAAGTCATGTGCTCAGGATTTGTGTCTGAGTTCTTGCTCTGGCACTTACTAGCTGCATGACTTTCCGTGATTCATCTCTATGATACATGACTTTCAAATCTGTAAAATGGGGCTAATATCTATGTGTGCCTGGACTGCTACAGAGATTCACTGTGCCCCTTTGCCTAAAACACTAACAGTTCTATTTGAAGTATAGACTCAACAAATGAAAATTATTAATTGCTCTTATTAATTAAGACATCTAATTGTTATCACATCTTAAATATCTGAACAGGAAAAGAATCATGTTATAATTGTGAATTACAGTAATTATGGAGATTAATCTTATCTTCAAATGATATTAGTAATAAAGCTTTTGGTCAAGTGTATGATGGCAATTCAATTTAGTCACTCATCAAGGGCTTTGGGGGGGTGACATTTTAAACACACCTACACATAGACACAGTACAAAGTGTGCATTTCAGAGGGTAATTTTTATGACTATGTTTGGATCTGCCTCAGAAATGAGCCGTGCCAGGCTTGGGAGCAGAGGGTTTATGTCCAAGATCTAACACAAACTGAGGTGCCATCTTGGCAAAAGCACATGCTTCCCCTGAGCCTTGAGGTCCCCTGATATCAGGGCCTCACTATGTAGGTTGGACTCAGTGATTCTTCTGTTTTCAGCCTCCCAAGTGCCAGGATTACAGGCACGCCCCACCACGCCCAGTCTCAATCACTATCTCAGCGTGCCCAGGGGATGAAGCCAGGAGGGCACCCTGAGGATCACTCCAGGCTGCTGCACTCTGCCTAAGCAGGTGCTTTAGTCCTCCGAGCTATCTGACCTGTGCTTACTGATGGTCTTTTGAAAGGAGCAGATAATGCTTAATTTTGTTGTTGTTGTTGTTGTTATTTTTATTCTCTTTTTCCCCCTCTTTTGAATTTCTTATAACGTCTTTGTTATTTTTTAAACTAATCTTACACATTTATATCTGGTAGGTAATGCGAACAACTAATTTGAAAATAGCATCATGTAATATACCAACTATTGTTGAATTCCTATTTCTTTGATTAGCACTGTTTTTCTCTTTATATCTCTATTTTGCATTATTAAAAAATACTGTTTCTAAAAGTCTGGGGATCCAGATGAATGTGAAAGCCCTGGTGTCATCCTCAGTTCCATAATAAATGAAATCAACCAACCAACTAACTTATCAACCAATCTCAGACAAGTATTTCCCCATTCTGCCACTAGAAGCAATTGGTAGATCTGCTCAGGGCAAACCTATGGGGCTCTGAAACAAGTCACTTTATCAGTAACAATTCTTTGCTCTTCTCACCTCCAGTGTAGTCCTCAAAGGGCAAGAACGCTATCTTTTCTAGTCTATACCTCTGCATTCCCAATTCCTTCTTCAATGCCTGACCATCAAATACAAGTCCGATGATATTTTTTAATGAATCAATAAGCAGTTTTTAGTGGATTAAAACCAGGATATTGGTCAAATATTGCCACACTACTAAACTGTTTTAAATTATCTCAACATTCTGTGGTTTAAGACAACACTTATTTACTGCCATAGATCTGTAAGTTAACTGGATTGCCTCTTCTTGATCAGGCTCACATGAGGCAACCTGTTTATCTTCCTGTTTCTCATCCACATATTAGTAGCTTGGGTATATTCTCATGGTGACAGAGATGGCACAAGAGGACAAACAAAACATACAAAGTCCTGTGAGTCTTAGGCACAGAACTAAAGCCCTGTTGCACTCTCTATTAAATTATTCTGCTACTGGGGTAAACAGAAAGTTAAGAGATAGGAAAATAAAATCCAATTTTTGAGAAAGGGGGGAAAGGGACAGAGAAAGAGAGAGAGAGAGAGAGCGAGAGAGAAACTTCAGTTACATAGCCAAGAATGTGAACACCAAGAAGTATATCATATTTACCACTCATAAAATTTCTGCTGACAGAAATGGGTTCCTATCAAGTCTCTCTTCTGAACTCTCTTGCTTTCCACGTCCTGTACCCTTCATCCTACAGTCATGAATAAGGTTATTTAAAACACGAAAGCTGCCCAGTGAAAAGACAGCATGACAGCCAATCACTGCTCTTAGGCGCTTCCTTTACTTTAAGGTTAGAGTTGTAATTCAAAAAGACAAGCAGAAACAACAATGCGATGATGATGATGATGATGATTAGCTTTTATTCAGTCTATTTGATATTCCAGAAACACTACATATAGAACTAACAACTCTAAACCATTCTTCCAAATTATGTATATTTGAGAGAATCCAGACCAAAAAATCATGTGCACTGTCCAGTCAAGTGCAATTGGTAAGCAGTGGGGCAAGAAATCCAGTCTGGGGGTGTTTGACACACAGGTGGCTGGACTAATCTGGCTTTCAAAATAAAATTCCATGGTCTGATATTTGGAAGGAAAAAGCTGTCTTCTACACACTCAGGTGGAGTGTGCAGGTTCCCAAGGCAAAGTGCTGACACACAGTGGGTACACAGTAAATTTTTACTAAAGGTATAAGATGCAAATCTACAAAGAAAGCAGAAATGACAAGGCCTAGGAGGGCACAATGAAGAAGGTAGATAAGCACAGTGTTCTATTTGGAAGCTATCAGTTTCCCACTGGGCAAAGTATCTCTGCCCTCTTTTGGCCACACACTGCCTGTCTACATAGAGAGCGGTGTTTTTCCATTGAACAGTAGACTGTGAACTCTTTTGTACCGGGTGTCAGTTTTGTGGATGGCCATTTTGTTCACAGACAGGAAGAGGCATTTTGTAGGACATGGGGTAAGTAGGAGTTAGGAAGGGATGCTTTCAGAGTTAGATTTTCCTGAGAAGCATCCAGGCAAAATCCCTCCGTGTACAGGTCATAGTGGGATTCATACTCTCATGACAATCGAATGTCACTCCTGATCTGGGAAGAAGCAGAGCTCAGGACTTACTCTAAAGTAATCATTTGGGAGTGCCTATAAACATAGACTGTGATGTGTTATGTCTAGATGTTCCCTAAAAGCCACCATGTGGTCATAGGTGAGGGTTTTCAGAGCTGGCTGGACCTAGAGTGTGCGATGCTGGGGTTGATTTGTGGTGCAGTGCTAAGATCAAGGGCCTGAGGATGAAGGGAGTGAGTGGAATCTGCCCTAAGTGGCACGGATAAGACATAAAGGATAGGTCTGCGGTCATCCCTTGTTGCCTGGCTACCTTCCATGCACCATGACGGTTTCTGCTCTGCAGCACCACCCTGCCTTGGAGACAGCTGCCTGTGGTCTGAAACTTCTATAAACTGTGAGCTAAATAAACACCAGGCATTTTGTCTCAGCAATTAGAAAAGTAACTAAGACAGCAATGAAACCTCCTCATCTAGCCTTCCATCCACACTTACCTCTTACTGTGAAGCCACTTTCTAAAAGGCCATGAATGATACTGGCACATGACCCGGGGTTAGAGATCCCTGGCTTCTAGGCAACAAGAAACATGAGCTGGCCTTTGTCTACTGTGCTGACTTTCCAGTCTCCCCCAAGACCACCAAAGATGCACTTTTCCATTTGTACTTTCCATTCTCTGTGGTGAGAATACTCTTCTTTATTCGTTTTCATTTCATACATCATTGTTTTACCTACTGTTTTTTGGGGGTGGGGTGCTCTCTTTTTTAATTAATTTTATCTAGAAAAAAATAGCAATGAGACAGTTTCAAAACCGCTTAGTAGGTCAGTTTCAACAATTAGTACATTAGTACATGTTGTCTTTGTAGTGGTTATTCAAAGTAAAAGATGCAGACATGATCCCTGTCCAAACACTATTAGTACAAATCTTTCTTCTCATTGAATTAAGAGAAACTAGCTGTATATCTATCCTGTTTTGTATATATAGAAAACAAAATGGTCTTTCATTTATATTCCCTCCTTTTATTAGTTTTGTCAAAGATGGATGTTCTGTTGCCATTTAAATATTATACGTGTGTGAATTCAGCAAAATATTCCAATATAGTCCAGTAGTCCATAATAGTAGTGAGTTTTCCATAGGACTGGAAAGTTGTTGACTTGAGCCTTTTATAGCTTAGCATATTAATAAGGCTTTACTTTTCACACCTCACTTTTATACTTTTCTGCTGGATGGTTAAGACCAAGTGAGGGCTCAGGACATAAGAGAATCTGTACAGTTAGTTACATCCTATAACTCACTGATGTCCAAAATTTTCTGATCAAGGAGATTCTGGGCCCCCAGAAGAAGTGATTGACAATGTATAGTGTGCCTAAGGAGAGTCACATGGAGAGAAAACATTCTCTCAGACTTTCACAGAGAGCAAATTGGTCAAGCAATGGCCGTGACTCATCCACATGCCTGACACTGACTAAAGATTTACAAACTGAACTACAGGGTTTCAGGGTAAAATCCTGAGGGGATTTTACTGACCTTGCCAGATACAAAAGTTACATTTTTTGTTATATAGGTCTTCTTTTTTTTAATTTTTTTTTTACTTTATTGAAGTACAAATATCAATCAGACAGTTTCAAGACACCTTAACAAGACAGATTCGATAAATTAATACATTGCAAACAGTTTTCATAATGCTTTGGTATCATACAAGGTGCATACATGATATTATATTTACAGATATTATTTTAGCAGATGTCTCTTATCAGTAAAGTAAGAGTGTAGCTGCTTACTTAGCTTATTTTTTATACATGAATTATATCAAAAATTCAATAATTATTTTCCTAGTTGATGACCGTACTACTAGAAGCCAACATAATATCCTGCCCAACCACCATTAGTGCAGATCTTGCCTCTCATAGGATTATGTAGAAGCATAGCATTTTCTATCCCAACTGTACTGTGCATACACACACATCATGATTTTTTTCTTTCTATACCCCTTCCTTTGTCTACACCTGTTAAAGGTGGGCACTCCATTGTCATTCAACTGACTTAGGTGCTTGAACTCGACACCACAGTCCAACACAGTGCAGCATTCCACAACAATAGTGAGTTATTCAAAGAAGTTCTCGACCATAGCCATTTACAGCTCAGCTTAATATTATGGCCCCACGATGTATACTTCATTTTTATACTTTTCTGCTGGATGGTTTACACCTAGATAGATCAAGACTTACACACCAACACATGAACTTTATATTTCTTATGTGGTCAGTGAAGTCCTCTCAGGCTTTATCTTGTAGTCCTGTACACTATTCTGTAGATCCTTTGTCTTCTTTTGCCTACTGAATGAGAATTTTCCTTACTGTCTCATCAGCAGAAGAACCCCTATGAACAATTCAGTGTCCTATGTACGTATTTTCTATCATTGTAGACTACATTATTCTTGCCCATAGTACAAACCAGCAATTTCAAGTGGTATGGAGTATTTATTTATTTATTTATACTGATTTTCTGGCCTCACTGATACCTAAGCCTCTGGGAGAAAAATTCATGCTATTTCTTCTTTGCTCCTACAACTTGAGCATCTAACACATTGCTAGGTATATGGTAGGCACTCAGTAAATATTTGTAGAATGAATATATGAATAATAAATGCAAGAATAATGCTAACTAAATGAATGGGCCCCCAAACCAGAAACACATGGATCATCTGCTTGGATCTAAACATGGTGCAAGTGTCCCTTGTTTACATAGTGAATTTCATGATGCCAATTATTCACATTATAAAAATGAGTCTTTGATTTACCAGAGGTCTCACTTGGAACCTAGCTAAAATAGCTACTTCTTTAGTGTTTTACAAACATAATCCAATTTATAAAATGACGGTGTACAGACAATTTCCTAAAGCATGTGAATTCACTAAAGTGCAATACACAGGTATGCATAATGGCAATTCTTGGGCTGCTTTGGATTCCAGTTTGTTTGTTGCGTGGACTGAGAGACTGGCTCATTGAAACACCTCACAGAAGGCTATATCAATGTTGTTACGTGTGTACATTTACATTCTTTTTTGTAATTCGTGAATAGGTACATTTAAATGTGTTTGCTCTCCAGGAGAAGCATTGGAAATGTATTCAAGATTGGTACTGACTTGGTGTGCAAACAGTCTACAGTTTTGACAATAGGATTTGAGAGAGCTGCATGCTCCAATTTTCATGACCTTTAACTATCAGGATTGGGAAGGGGAAAGCAGAAATCATCCTCATCCTACAGAGAAAGCTTTCTAAGAATTTTTTCTTCTTTATTGACCCTAAATTAGAACAGTGGAACATGATTAGCACAGACTGTGAGCATTTCATTTCTTTAACTAGTAGTAGTGTGTGTTTCTGTGTCCCTGTCTCATAGGTGGTAAGGGGTTAATAGTGCTGTTTTAACACTGGGTAGATCAAAATCAATGTATTTTTATTTGGAGGTGGCTCAATGGCTTCCTTCTTAGAAAGAATATTCTGCAAACATCCATCTCTTCTGGTTATTAACTACCTTAGTCTGAGTCTGATTCTGTGACTGATTCCTAGGCTAAGAGAAAAATAATTTTTGGGGTTTTTTTTTTTTTGTGTGTGTGTGTGTGTGTATCTGTGTGTGTCTGTGTGTAGCACTGGAGACAGGACTCTCTACTACAAAACTGTTCCAATCCCCAAAATAACATTTCTAAATATTTTTTTTCATTTAGTGCCTACATCATTTTATTCAAAACTTAGTCTTAATCCGTGGAGCATTAAATACACTCTATATTCAGGTTATATAATGGAGAATTGAATATTCACTCAAAGACAAGTTGGCTAATCAATAAATAAACAAATGTTATTTCATTACTCAAGGATTATAAGTAAATATAATCAGAATCCTAATTTATGTGTGGGAGAACACAGAGAAAGGCAGATGAGGGCTTCTCTGAAAGTCTTTCAACAGGGTGGATTAAAACATGCAGAAGAGTTAGGATATCTTTAGGAATAGATCTCTCCCTGTACAAAAGAATAGGCTATGCAAGGGCTTTGAGGCAAATAAGCTGTGAGGCATTTGAAAACCCAAAAAGGATCTGCAGTTTAATAAATTCTGGGAAACTATACAGAAATAGACAATTCAGAACTCTAGAATAAGAATCCCAAATTATCCCCAGATGCAACAGGCACTAGGCAGTTACTGCCTGAGTTGTTGTCACCCTTACTATCATCTATTTTGTGGAGGACCACGTGGATAACTCTCCTTGAAAGAAGTATAGCTGTCTCCATCTTGGCTAAACCTGGCCTTATTTCCACGTATTGATATGTACAGATCTGGGTAGGACTTTTCCTAATCCCTTCAGTTGGCTTTAAGCAATGCAAATTGGTCTAGCAAGGTGCTATGGTGTAGCCTTTGAGACAAGGGGATGGGTCAGTGCTGCCTGCCCTATAGCTCCCAAGCAGCCTGTGTGAGCTGGGCCAGAGGGAAAGCCATGCTGTCAGCTGGGATCAAGGGTGGAGATAAAAGGCTATGACTTCCCAGGACATACAAGATTACACATCAGAGCTGAGGCACTGACCCGAAAATGTTAGATACTACTTCAAATTGTGTGACACAGATTACTCCTCCTGCGTGCATTCTCTATTGCAGAGGTGACTTCAGTCCACCTCCCTAGCCCAATGCAAGGCACTCTGGCACTCCCCCCACCACTTTCACAGTCACTCATCTCTGAGATCCTTCCTTCTTCATTAACTAATAATACCAGTGTTCAGGCCTGAGTCTAGGCCCTTGTTCTAGTAAGCTATCATTCCAGATGGACTTCGGACCCACCTCCTCCAGTTAGCTCACAATTACAGTTTGCCTCAGCCTCCAGTTTCCACAACTGTAAAACTGCAATGCTGCATATGCACACTTCTCCATTAGAATTGACACTCCACATTGATTCAGATATAGCACATGATCATTTCAGAAAAAATATCCTCTGAGTCCTTCCCTTCCCCTGAGGGTCTCATCTAGGTGTTAATTGTGCCTCTATGACCCTTCACTGTAGGATGCCCCCTCACTGGTCTGTATTTATTATTGATATTTCATTGCTGTATGCAAAGTACATAGAGACTAGTAGAAAATCAGTAAGGGCCTACTAATCTTTACTTCCAAAAGACATTGAGAAAAGAGGTCTTGGAAGAAAGGTGAAGGAAAAAATACTATGGTTGTCTCACAAGAACCTCAAATAAAAAGATTTTGGTATACAATAAAAGGCAAGAGTAGAGCAACAACAGAACCGATTCGCTGGCCCAAATTGGATTGCTAGTTCTCCATTATGCTACACACATCCCTGTGTCCCCAGGACTTGTCATAACCATTGCAAGGGATGTTATCAATGCATGTGATGGTGAGATTAAACTTAAGTTAGCATTCATTAAATAATTGCACTGTCCATTCATCATTTAGTTTCTAGGACAAGCAGTCCTTGATTGACTAAGAAATGTTTATCAAGAGAAGCAAAATTTATCGTGTGTATTTACAGTCAGCAATACTGCACTCCTCTAGCTCTGCTTCCATTTCCCAACTGGAGGGGAAAAGGCATCCAGACTGTCTAATCTGTTACGTCAAATGAGTCACAGACTTGTGATCTTAGGTTGTTAACCATCCAGAAGAAAAGCTGATTAGTATCCTGCACCACATGCCATTCACTTTGCCTTATCTGATTCAATTGTTGTACGTTACCTTTTGTATTTCTGCTTTTCGCTTGTTATACTAGGGAGACTATACGATATTTACACATGTGTATCTGGTTTATTTCACTTATGAGTATATGTTCAAGTGGCATCCACTTCAGTAAAAATGCTTCAAACTTATCATTCTTAATAGCTGAGTAATACTCCATTATATACAAATACCACATCTTTTTCAACCATTCCTCATGTGATGGACATCTTGGTTGTTTCCAAGATTTTGCTATCACACATTGCGCTGCTATAAACATAGGTACACATATATCTCTATGATACAATGTATCCAGATCCTTTGGGAAAATTCCCAGTAGGGGGATAGCTGGCTTGAATGAGATTTCTAGTCCTACTCTTTTGAGGAGTCTCCACACTGACCTCCACAATGGTTGTACCAGTCTATATTCCCACCAGCAGTGGAGAACTGTTCCCTTTTCCCCACAACCTCTCCAACATTTGTTGTTGGTTGATTTCCTTATGATAGCCATTCTTTCTGGAGTGAGATGATATCTCAGTGTTGTTTTTATTTGCATTTCACGAATGGCTAGCAATGTGGAGCATTTTTTCCTATATTTATTTGCTTCTTTAATTTCGTCCTCTGAGAAGTGTGTATTCATTTCAGATGCCCATTTCCGAACTGGGTCTTTAAATCTGAGGGCCCTGTTATATCTTAGTTCTTTATAAATTCTAGACAGTAGTCCTCTGTCTGATTGCTTATTAGTTAGGATTTTTTCAAAGTTTGTGGGTTGTCTTTTCACTCTGTTGACAATTTCTTTTGACATGTAGAAGCTCCTTAAGAAGAGTTGATCCCATTTGTTGATTCTTTCAAGAGCTTCCCATGCGAATATATGTTTGTTCATGAACTCTTTACCTACCCCTACGTCTTCAAGAGTTCCTCCTACTTTCTCTTCCAGGAGATTGAGTGTTTCTGTTTTAACGTTTAGATCTTTAATTCATTTTGACTTTAACTTAGTGCACAGTGATAGAGCTGGGTCAAGTTTTAGTTTTTGGCATGTAGAAAGCCATGTTTTCCAGCACCATTTGTTAAAGAGGATAAAAGAGCCACAAGGCCAGCCAACATTTTGGCCCTAGCCTTTCAAGGTCAGCGAAGACTCAGGACATAGGAGAACCTGTACTGCAACATCATGAAACTCAGGTGAGCTCCAAATTTTCTGAATAAGGAGATTATGGAGCCACAGAGGAAAGAGATTGAAGTTCTACAGTGTGCCTGGGAGAATCACATGAAGAGAAAACTTTCTCTCAAGCTCTCACAGAGAGCAATCTGGTCAAGCATTGGCTGTGACTCATCCACATGGATGACACAGACAAAGGAACTAGAGAATAATGTACAGGACTACAAGATAAAGCCTGAGAGGACTTCACTGACCACATAAGAAATATAAAGTTCATGTGTTGGTATGTAAGTCTTGATCTATCTAGGTCTTAACCATCCAGCAAAAAAGTATAAAGATGAAGTATGCATCGTGGGGCCATAATATTAAGCTGAGCTGTAAATGGCTATGGTCGACACTTTCTTTGAATAACTCACTATGGTTGTAGAATGCTGGACTGTGTTGGAATGTGGTGTTGAGTTCAAGCACGTAAGTTAGTTGAATGACAATGGAGTGCCCACCTTTGACAGATGTAGACAAAGGAAGAGGTGTAAAAAGAAAAATATCATGATGTGTGTGTATAGACAGTACAGTTGGGATAGATAACACTGTGCTTCTACATAATTCTAGGAGAGGCAAGATCTGCACTATTGGTGGTTGGACAGGATATTATGTCGGCTTCTAGTACTACGGTCATCCACTAGGAAAGTAACTATTGAATTTTTGATATAATTCAGGTATAAAAAATAAGCTAAGTAAGCAGCTACACTCTTAATTCACTGATGAGAGATATCTGCTAAAATAATATCTGCAAATATAATATCATGTATGCACCTTGTACAATACCCAAACGTTATGAAAACTGTTTGCAATGTATTAATTTATTGAATCTGTCTTGTTAAGGTGTCTTGAAACCCTCTGATTGACATTTGTACTTCAATAAAATAAAAAATAAAATAAAATAAAATAAAAATAAAATGAGTCACAGAAGCAAACATTGGAAGATGTGCTACAAAATAATCAATCATTGGATAAAACTGTTTTGTGTTGTAGCAGATGTACAAAATAAAGTGTGAGTATTTTTAAGCTCAAAGTTTGCATATTTGTAAAAGACTGTGGTAGAAGAAATAGCAAAAATTTAGCCAGACCCTCACTTGCAAGGAGGTGTGGCTTTAATGTGGAAAGGCAGGCAAAAGCGGCAGGTGATCTTCTAACTCAATTCTTCACCTTTATTCCCCACACCCTATAATTGCTTTTTTGTGATAAACATCTTTGACTTTCCTTTTGTTAACAGTGTATGTGTTTTAGTCTATGTGTGTCCTAAATATCATTTTTAAAATACATTCAGTACAGGGTTTCACTATGCAGTTTGGACTCAAAGGGATCCTTCTCTTTGCTGCCTCCCCAGCACTGGGATTGCAGGTGTGTGCTACGACGCCCAGTCTTGCTGGCCAGCTCAGTACACGCAGAGGTGGGATGGGTGTCGCATGTGCACAGGGGCCCACTAAATATCCCTTCATAATAGAAAATATGCACAGCAGTGGCAGCAGCATCGCCCTAATATTCCCTCCTTCATATTACTGCCAGTTTTCATTTTACCACTTTTGTTCAGGAAGAAGCTACAATTCTAAGTGAGACGCTTGCATTCAATTCATATAACTTAGATACTGTGGAACTCAGGAGTCTATACATCCTTTCCTTAGTCTAGTATTCTCTGATATGTAAATAAGCTAAAGCATGACCAGCTCTGGACACACTTTTCCCCATGCTCAAAAACAAATTTCCCCCCCTTGTTCTGCATAATTTCAATCGATTCTTCATAACTTTCATGCTTGCATACTTTATCCATCAGAAATATCTTCCTATATGTTTTGCCTTTGAGGGCCTTCCATGACTGCAGTAAAATTAAAATCCTTCTGTGTTCTGTGTGCCTTGTACCTAATTCTAATACAGGGGCTTTATGCAACACAGCAGCTATTGCCAAAAACTGAAAAGCCAGAAAACAAAACAAAAAACAGGGACTTGACTCATCATTTTTTCTTTTTCTCTCTCATGGCTCTTGTTTCTCTAAGGGTAGGAGTTATATTTTATTTGTACACCACTGTGTCCTCAGAACCTGTCACTGCCATCTGCAACAGACTGTACTGATGCCCATGATGGTAAAATAAGAGTAATAGCTAGCATGTGTTTAATGGTTACAAGGATAAGGCAGGTTCTAAGCAGGTTTTGTACAGACTCATTTCTTGTGACATACATGTGACATAGAAACTATTAATGATATTCTTGTGTGTGGCATGGATACACTGATACACATAAAATTACATATACAAATACAAAATTATATATCATAGTTCTGGATGTTTTACACACTTAATAACTTTACACACAAACACACTGACAACTTAGCTGCCTTAATACATACCCCCTTGCAGACCATGGGTGGCTATATGCCTCTTTCAGGGTGGACGTTAAAGTTAGCAGCCCTGTGTCATGATGACATTTGACATATGGAAAGTCACAAATGTTAGTCATACGGAGGAGTGATCTGAGGTTGTATAGTTTGCAGAAGAGAATGCTCTGGGGAGGAATGATGACTTTGTTCAGATATCTAAAGGGCTGTCATGAAAAAGAATGATTAGATTCATTTTGCTTGGCCCCAGGAGGTGCAAAGCTGGAACTAATGGAGGGAAGGAAAAGATTTCTGGAAAAAAAGATCTCTGCTGCTAGACTTTGCGCTCCTGGGAAAACACTGCCCTGGTTCACTGTCAGCATGGGAGCTCAGACTACATGTCCACTTGATAGGTATTATCATATTTCTCTACAGACTATTACTCTGGCAAGAAGGGGACATTATAGGAACACCAGTTGTCTTGTAGGTTAAATTGTAATGGAAATTATAATAAGTCTACTTAAAATAGGCTTTGACCAATTTTTCTTTTCCTACTGTTGTTAAAACTACTACAATTCCTACCACCACCACTGCTATTACAAGCACAATTGATAGTTATCAGTAAATAATGTTTATAGGGTAGCTGTTCTGTGCCAGGCACATAGTATGCATATTAGATATTCTGCATTTTGTACATTCAGTGTTATTTGACCTTCACAGAAACCCTGAATGGTTCATGTTACTGTTCTTGGTCTGCAGTTGTAGAAAACTAAAATCCTGGAGGTGAGGCCAACTGTCCATCCTTAGCCTGAGAGTAGCATTAAACCTATGTGCTTCTGACTACAAACATAAGTTCTTTTTTCTGTTTTGTAGAGAAGCAGGGAGAACAGAGAGAAGACAAGGGAGGGGAGGGTTGCAAAGAAACAACATACTGTAGTCCTTGTTTTAATGAGATTTACTCCCAGGAAAGATGACAGTCTGATCTTTAAGTTTTCTAATTTATGTGGGATCTCACTAAACATTACTGATTGTGTAGGTTAAAATTATCAATGACATTCATTGATTCCTACTGTAATGAACTTGTTTTAAGTCACTGTATACTTCACAGAAAGTTATTTCCAAATTTCTTTCAAAACCGGATATATATATATAATATATATATATATATATATATATATATATATATATATTTCAGTGATGATGAAGAAGAATCAAATCATGTAGTTTGCTGAAAAATTCATGCAACCAGAGGCGAAGTAAGAATTTATGCTAAGTAAGAATCAGACAATTAAATCAGCCACAGAAAGACAAGTATCCCGTGTCTTCTTATACACGGGAACTAAAAACAAAGATGACATGAATGTAGAAAAGAAACTATTAGACAAGGAAAGGAGAACAGAAGAAGATATATGTATGAAAATGTCACATTGAAGCACATTCATTTGTATAATTAATGTAAGTTAATCATTGTAACAAAAGAATTGAAGAGGGATGTACAGGAAAAAATTAAGTAGGGTACATTGAAGAACTTGAAAAGGAATTAGGGATCAAAACATGGTGAAGAGATTTTGTGACAGCAAAAGCACATCAAGAAGAGTGAAAATCAACATGTATCCAAAAGCAAACATTCTAATTAATTTTGATAGAGATTATCTCTTCCCCCAAAGGATTAAGGAATCCAAGTAGAATAAGCTGATTCATCCAAACCCATCAGTGGAAAATGCATGGAAAATAATGTATATAAAACATGCTTTGGCCTACTCTTGTCTCATAAGATGTGCTCTTTTCATGGCATACATTCTCCACATCTTTCTTCAAGAGCCACCACTGGTAGGAGCCTTTATTTATTTCTCTCATTCCTCAGCATCTCCTTCATGCAACTATAGAAAGTATCCTCTGCACCACAAATTCAGATTTTAATCTTGTGCTATATGATGTTATTTTTTTCTTATTTACCTACATTTTTTCTCCACAAGTAGAAAGAAATGCACATGTGTATTGAAATAAGTAAAGAAATGTTGGCTGGAGTTCAGGCTCCTTTACAGGCAACTTAACTTTGAACAACACAGTGAGCTCTAATATCTGTTCTTCAGCTTTGCCAGGCCAAGAATTCAGTCTTATGCAGATGCCATAAGCAAAGAGCATTGATTACACTTTTGTAACACTTAAGTTATCTCTGTGTTAAGCAAAGCCCATCTTGACAAAATGGACTCACCCAAATTTCTCCTAAGAGTAGCCCAGTGTATGTTTTAAAGACATAAAAACACACAGATGGATGATGAGCATCAAGAAAATACAGAGGTAGAAAAAGACAGCTTCTCAAGAAAATGACAGATCTAAAAACAAGCTTTTTTTGCTTCAAGTGTGTATCTTGATCAGGTACCAAACAAAAAATTGTGAGTCAGAGTTAGGTAAAGCTAAATTTGAGTGCTAGAGTGTTTCATTGCATAACCTCAGGGAACACCGCAAACATGAGATCTGGGAAGTCACTAGTAAGAAGAGAAATGCATAATATAGGTAGGTTTTCATAGAGGCCCAGTGTTAGCCTCTCCTATATCCCTGAAAATAACTTTGGTAAGTTGCATCGCACTTGACAAAGCTTTGTTGACCCTGGATTTGTTTTGTGGAAGGGATCATGAAAGGGGGCTACGTTACAAATCTTACGGTTCATAGGTAACACAAAATGCTCTCTTTGGAGCTGATGAATTAAAGGAGGAGAAGACACTTAAGTTTCATGTAACTGTATGACAATGATGCATTATAATTCAATAAAGCTTAGGATTCTTAAGAGAATCAACCTGAACAAAACTATATGAAAATGCTCAATGCATGTTTACTTTGTTCTACAAGGAAAGTCAGCTTATACTGACTACTCATTGGAAAGTGGATGTGATGAGGCTGTTGCTAGCAACGTCTCTGTGTGTGTGTTGAGAACTGCATGGAGAGCACGGCGCTGGCACAAAAGTGCTGGGAAGCTCTGTGATCTCTTCTAATTCCTTTTTTTTTTTTTTTTTTTTGTATCTTAGGGAAGGGTCTACATGGTGTTCAGGGTCTCACTACTAGATCAAACTTGTAGGGATCCTCCTGTTTACAGCTTCCCAAGAGCTGGTATTACAAGTGTGCACCATCATGCTCCATCTCAACTGCTGCCTCAGTACACCCCGGGCACATGGAAAGATCTGCTCTAATGTTAGCTTTAAAGAGCTTCATGAATGAAGAAAGGGAGCTTAGCTATGACACAGCTGGTCAGTGCTCTCAGCCTGGTAGATGCGGTAGCATTCTTGCAAAGCAATTTGCAGACAAAAGAGAGAGAGACCCTCATGGGCTATGTCATCAGTCTGTATTCTCAGTGTCTGTTCCTGTCATTTGACAGCCACACATTTCTTCAAATATCTGAAGACAACAATTCTGCTTTAGCCAAATCTTTCCATTGCCGAGGAATCATTTGTCTCTTTGAGAAGACATTAAATACTTATAGCTTATTTTATATGAATTTTGCATAATTATCACCATTTTATTTTATGGCTTTGAATGTCATAACTTCTTCTTCTTGTTCTTATTCTGAGTTCTGGACACAAGATAAGGCAATGTTATTAAAGCTTCAGTTGTATATACAATAGAGTCAATATTGAAAGAAAAAATTTAGGAAAGAAATGTTGTTTTTCTCACTTTTGGCTTCCTGAGAATCACTAACATAGAATAAGACACAGAACAGAGGCTCATAAGCACTTCACTATTTCCTGGGGCATTTTTGAAGAAATACTCTGCATTGCATTTCACATACTTTCTGAAACAGAAATTTTTGCCTTGCTCTGTAAGTCTGGTATTGTTAATTTCATTTTCTGGAGTTAAAGTAAACTACAATTTGTAGCAACCTCGTCTATCTTTCTCTAAACACATTTGTAATGCTCCGTATATTCTTTATTCTGTTATTCTGTGTTTCATATATCATTATTTCCTTAGAGAAGGCTTACTGAAAGTGCACTTTCAAAGAAAGAAAATATTTTATTATTATCACATAATAGCAATTAAAGCTTGAAATTAGACTGAAGATTGCACAGTTTTGACACAGGCAGCTCTTCAGACAGGTTAACATGTTGGAAAGTTTTGCTTTGCAGGCACAAAGTAGTCAGCAGAAAGTATAGCATTCATTTTTTGCTTGATTAATTACAGCAAAGGCGTAACAAAATATATATTGTGTGGCAAAGCATGAACTATTTGTAAAATTATAAGTCATGGATAAGCTGAGCTGTAAATCCAAAACATTCTGTAAGAAAAACACACAGCATTTGCTTTGTCAAGTACTTTTGATCAAGGATTTTTAGGTCTCGAAAACATAGAAAAACATACCTTGAGAATGCATCTTGCCATCTAAGACAATCTGACTCATCCTCCTAATTTCCTCAGTAATCCATGAATCTATATGTGCAAAACTTTGGAAGATTTTATGATATTTATACATAATAAACATTATTTATCATATAATATCATAATAATTACTATTTTTTCAGAGCTTCTTTTTAACTAGACATCATGCTAAGTGTTCTACAAGTTATTTTATTTCATTCTGACAACACTTCTGCAACATTAAGAGTGGTCTGCTTTTTAGTTCTAATTACTGAGCTAAAATACATTTCCTGAGATTCTCAGAACCTAACTGTAAAACTTTGTACATTTTTGCAGATGTAATTTTTGTATGTTTGCTATCACAATCAAGGGAGAAAATACTTCCAGGACTTGAAAGTAGATACTGTTTGTCAGTAGTATCTACTTTTAGAAAATGTGTCTCAGAAGATGCCTTTGCTACTTTTCTTGTTGCTAAGACCAAATACCTGACATTAGAAGTTAAGGGAAGAAAAGCTTATTTGGCTCACAGTTAGTTAAGGTTTCATTCCATAGGAATAATGGTTCCAAGGCAGGGTAGCCTGGTGGTGAGGTGTCACAGAGGAGGAAAAGGTCGTGTGTGTGTGTGGGGGGGGTGAAGGCAGCACAGCCTTCACAGCATCTTTGTGCTCTTCTATAGTTAGTGTAGGTTGTAGGGCAGTGCCAAGCCAGTAGTCAGAGTGGTTTAGCAATCACCCATCCTAAATCCTAGCATCACACATATAGAGACAGCCACCTCTGGAAAGCCCCACCTATGACCACGTGAAGCTCTGGGGCAGACATCTAGACTCAAGACACAATAGAAGTTACATAATTTTCTTAAAGCCACATAACTAGTAAATAATAATGCTTATATTCAAATCTACCTCTCTTTGCAAGCTATCCTTGGACTTTTAAGTCTGCTATTCAATACCTATAAATTTCTGGTATATGATAGAGAGAGAGAGAGAGACAGAAAGAGAGAGAGAGAAAGAGAGAGAATTTGGAGATCAGAGAAAGAAAATTATAACTCAGGGGAATTAAGTTAGAAAATACCAGTATTTTTCAAGACTACTCACCATTAAAATATTATACTTTTCTTTGTCAGAGTAGAAATTCATGATCCATATATTATTATCTATTTGCAGTGCACAATGATTGCATCCCTTATAAGGAGTTGATACATGTCCATAACATGTCTTATATTTTTATTTTGTTCATCTTTCTTATCTTTCCATAGCCTGAATATTTTGTATGCTCCTTTGTGAACTGTATAGGATTAATGCATTGGGGAGGTTACGAACCGATTTTGAAATATCAGAAATGTACCACATTGGACTTTATTCTTAACAGAGGCCAACTACCTGGCAATGCTCCAGAGAAGTCCTCTTTACAGCAACAGGTCAAGATGCTGTCATTGCTATTGGAATGCCTATATCACACAGCAGGTAAAGAGACGAAGTGCCATGTGCACCAGCTCTGAAATCCTTTCCCAAATTGTTGGTCATAACCCATTGCACAACCTTACATTTTGGAAAAATCTGAGAAGTATTTAAAGAGGAGACCACAGATATTTAGAGAAAAATAAACATGTGCCAAAACCAACTTTTTAGAATTGGCTACCTCTAAGTTCCTTTCTCTGGGAGTCCTTAAATCTAGTGTGGTATAGATAGATTTGAACTTCTATTTTTGTGGAAGGCAATAGCACTGTGGCATCTTAGCTCCAGTCTAGTATCTTTCCTTATCATCCTTGTAAAGTTGGAATGAAAAGTGTGAAGCTACCATGTTGCCTCTGACTACCTACCACCAATTCCTTTCTGTGCTTTGTTTCCTAGCCTAGTGTGAGCTGCCATGCCAGAACCCTTTGCATTGCCCTGTGGCTGTGCTGTTCAGGCCCATGAATGCCACCTCAGTGACTGCTACTTCATCCAAAATGGAGGTTTTAATAGTCTGCCTTTTGAGGATCATGACTCTGGGGTCAGACTGTCTGCCTTCCATCCCAGGCTCCATCTTTTCTGAGGTGTATGAGTTTGATAAGTGAATTAACCTCTCTGACCCTAACTTCCTCTTGTGTAAAATGAGGGCAATTATTGTTTGTTTCTCATGGGACTATCATAAGTCTTAAAAATAATAGTCCCCATAAGTATTTAGCACAGGGTCTAGCATAAGGAGAACCACCAATAAACTTTGTCAACTTTTATAATGTGATGTCTTTAAAACTGCTGATCTGCATAGCCTTATCTAGAGAATTGGATTTCGCCATTCTAGCCTAAGAAGAAGCCTTTTCCATGACTTCAAATTAATTGATTTCAATTCACTTCCCCTCCTTCTTGTTAAGCCAGTTTTGACCCTATCTTTGAACTCTAATAATGATTTCATGAGAAGGAAAATGAAATTAGCAAAATGGCATTTTCTGTCAATGAGACTATAGCAGCTCTAATAAGGTGGTGAACAATAACTCACGTCTCTCCCCCTCGCTCCTACATGAAGCCACGCATTATCTAGCAACACAGGTATGTTAAATCATGCAGCATAAACTTTCTTCCCCCAGAGTGGCAAGGGAGCTATTTTCGACTTTCTGTTGTGACACCATCTTTTTTGGTTGTGTCAGCATGCCTATTATCAATTTACCTCTTTGCAAGCTGCGTGCATCTTCTCTAAGAACATTTTTAGAGACCTCTTTGCTAACTCTATCTAGGCATTTCCCTCAATCTGCTGGTTGAAATGCTAGCCTGGCATACTTATATGAGGTATATTGCCCTTGAAAGGTGCTTTCTTGCTAAAGATGAAAATGGTGCAAGATCTACCTGCCTCAGACATCACGACGTATTTTAGAACATTGGTATGCATTATCTCATGCAGTTCGTATTTTGACATTCTAAAGTAATGCCTGTTTAGCTCTCTTCTGCTCATCATCTGCAAAACTAATTTGTTTCTTTTAACAGAAAGGGACTATTTTAAAAAATGACATACATTTGGCAGAATCATGAGCTGGATCATTGATAACTTGAGCTATGAAAGTATGCCTGTTTCCTTGGCATAGAAAGATAATAATAAAGAAGCCATTGCTTGATTTGATCTGATTTTATGAAGCCAGTGGGGACAGTAAGCACAAAGCAGGAATCCGTGTGGTGTGGCTGAGCTGGGAGAGCAGAGAAAGCCATGACTACAGGGTTATACTGTGCAAGGGGCCGCCAAGAGCTCATTGGTGAGGACAAATGATGTTGATGCAATATTTTAAAATACAAAGTAGAGGGAAAACGTCACTATGAACAAAGTGCCAAATTATCGATTTGGCGAGTTTGTTATTATCTCTTCTTTTGCTTTCATTTCCACTATGTCTCCAAATACTGATTTGAATTCTTAACATTTTTGCAAATCATGAGCTTTTGTTTTGGTTTTTCAAATTCACAGTAGTGCCTTAAAGTACAATTGTCCTTCATTGCTGTTTTTTTTTTTTTTGGTGGGGAAATGCCTTATATTTTAAAACATGCTTGTGCCTCTTCTTTCTAGGATCAGTGTGCTGCCTGATTTCTACCCAAGTAGAGATGAAATGGGAAGGAAACTCATTTTATTTTCAGCTGAAGTTCTGCTCAAAGTTAAGAAAAAACTGGCTTTCCTGTGTTCACCACAGAACTATTCAAAACAGCTAAAATGTGGGAAAAAACTCAAATGTCTGGCAATGGTTAGTCAAAATATAGTGTGCGTACAATGGCATGTATTTTGGCCTGCGAAGGTAGGAAATTCTGATGTATGCCACAAGGAAAATTAAATTTGAGTAAACATTTTGCTAGGTGAAATACTGAACTTAACAGTCACAGAAGGACAGGTGCTGCATAATTCCACATCTATACAGTATCATCCATGATCCAAACTCATGTAATTAAAATGTAAGAAAGGTTCCCAAGGACTATGGAAAGTAAAGAGTTGCTATTTCTTGCAAACTGAGTTTTGATTTTGAAAGCTGAAAAAATTAGGACATGCTTGACACCATTGGTTTGATTATCTTAAAATGGTTAAGATTTTTTTTATGTATTTGGTATAGAGTCTACAGGGTCTTACTCCATCAATCGGATTCATAGTGATTCTCTTGCATTTAACCTCCCAAGCTCGGAGTCCAGGCGTGGGCCACAATGCCCAGCCTCAATAGCCTTCTCAGAGTTCCCTGGGGGCAGGGCTGGCACAGCAAATCTGGAATTGAACCCGCGCCATCACACTCTGCCTAAGCAGTTACTTTAGTCCACTGAGGTATTTGACCAGCCCAGTTAAGATATTATTTTAAAATTGTTAAGGTCTATGTTTTATGGATAAGCAAAATTTAAAATATTTTAAACCTAGTATTCAAGATATGAGCAAGTGCTTCTGAGAAACCAGGTGATATTTTTTTATTTATTTATTGTATTTAATACAGGGTCTACAGGGTCTCACTACAGATTGGAGTCCTGTTTTCAGCCTCCCAACCTCTGGAATTACAGGCCTGTACCACCACAGCCAGGCTCAGTAGACTTCCTAGCATGTCTCAGAGGCGGGTCCAGCACAGGGATGCAACCCCAGTCCCTACGCCTGCCTTCGCAAACACTTCAGTCCTCTGAGCTATCCGACCATTCTGAAACCACGCGGTATTTATCCTAGTGTGCCTGATGAATTTCATGCATGGTTCCAGGTGCACCCATGTAGCTATGCATTCCATGTACCAACTATCTATGATATGCACAATCACAATGTACTGAAAACATGTTCTAATCAGTGACAGGATGCATAGCATCCAAAATAGAATTAGATAATGGGGTGGAATCAGAGTTCTGGGAAAGGAGAGTAAAATAGGCTGCAGGGTGACCTTCCACAGGGATTCTCACTGTCATGGAAAGAGGAAGTGTTGAAAATGGAGTGGAAGCATATCCTTTCAGCCTGATAAGTCTTTTCTGGCTCTCCTTCTTCTCCTCTGGTGACTTTCTAGGGAAAAATGTCTTTAAATGTAAGATTTACTTTGATTAGAGAGCTGGACTTTTAATGTATACGTTCTTGGGCCTGATGGACTAGCCAAGACACACAGCACATTTAGATGCTTTTATAGAAAAGCTAAGACTTATTTTTCTAATAACTCTTTCATCTGCACATCTAGTTTTTCCATTAGGGAAACTAAAATAGCTTGTGGAATTGCTTTTTTCCTTCTACAATAAGAGATACTGCTGTGAACCAGTCACTCTGGGACATATGTAGAATACGATGGCGATACAATGAGAACATTCTCTCTTTACTTCACACCTTTTGGGCAGAAGGACATTTTGTGACATCTCCTTCATGTTTCTGGGTCAGAAAATATTTCTTGTGTGAGTGAAACAGGGGTAATTTATAACAACATATGCTGAGATAATGGACTATGATCTCTTTGAGGGCAGATAGTATCTATAAATAATTTTGATAACTCAAAAGGAGTCTTAGTCATAATAGATTCCAAGTAAGCATGATTTTTAAGCATTGTGTGTCCATGGAATATATTAGATTATTCATTTTGTCACTTGGGGGGAGAGAGGGGTGAATAATAACTATCAGTTATAGTAGATGAGCTAAGTGGTGTAATAAACAATCCCCAGATCCTTATGACTTAGGAGGTAGAGATGTCTTGTGTTTTGATATTACATGTCCATTGCAGGTGAATGATTATCACATTTGCCCTGAGATTTTCACTGTGAGACCCATGTTAAAAAAAACCCTCAGTTTTCCTTTTCCTATCATGACCAAGACTTCAGAAGGTCTGATGAAGCAAGCTTCAGAAGTACTATACATTTTTGTCCTCCTTTCTTGCCTAAAGCAATTCACATGGACCCTCAAGTTCAACAGGGTTCATGTGTATAAACATCCTTTAGAGAAGACCTCTGCAAGAGCAATGGACTTCAATAGTTAGTATATGACTGTTTTCCAAAGGTGGCTGAAAAAGGGAAAGAGAGCAAGTATGTAATTGTCTTACTTACTCTTTTCATTGCTGAGACAAAATCCCCAGTACCCAAAGTTAAAGAAGGAAAGGCTCATTTATTGCCATTAGTAAGGTTTCAAGCCCAAACTAGATCCAAGGCAGAGTGGTATGGCTGAGGGTCAGTAGTGCATAGTGGGGGAAGACAGCAAAAGCAACAAGCCGGAACAAAAGGGGGAAACAAGCCTCTTTCTGTCCCTTTTATTTCATCCAGACTGCTTGGATTAGGGTAGTTTTAATCCAATTAATAGAGTGATTGCGTAATCACCCAACCTTAATCCCAGCACCCTCAATCCCAGCAGTGCACTATGAATCAACTACAAGCTCTAGATTCAGCCTCCTCTGAAAAAATTCTGCCCTTCCCTATGACTGCATCAGACTCTGAGGGGAAATCCAGATGCAAATCATAACAATAATTTTCCCAGAACTTTATTCTTTTATTTGGCATTCAGTCCTGACCACAAGATGGACAGACCCACACTGCTATATTTTTCTTCTAGGTGAAAAAGCTGAGCTCAGGCCGTGCCAGGAACCTGCCCAGGGTGATAGAGCAGGTATATGTTAGAACAAGTGTTTGAATCCACATACTGCTAGCTTTAAGTCTGTTTTTTTTTTCCAACATAATACTGTGACCACCACAGTCACATGTGGACAAAGTAAAGCCTAAAGCACTCACTATGAAAACCATATTTTAAGGACACAACCCGGTATAGACATCTATCCAGATCAATTAGATAGAACATACAGCATGGAAAGATCCATAGCAAGGGTTTCATTTTTCTAGAAGTGGAATCAGCCTGGAAAACAAGATTATTTTCTCCACTTGATACATTTTCCACATACAAACAGCAAGAGAGATTTAGCCACCATCAAAATATGGATGATGAAACTTTTTCAAAATAACTTTAAAAATAAACCTGGTTTAGTAACATCACATGTGGGAATAAATATTTCTAGAAATGGCTAAATGTAGAGAATAAGTAAGAATAAATTCATTAGTAATACTAGAGCTTACCTAATTCATATCCATCTCAAGTGCAGGGCATAGAAATTTATCACTTGGAAATGTCACCACATCCTTCCCTGCCTCGTTCTGTTTTTACCCTGTGTGCCAAATATTATTAGAGACAGTAAAATAACCTATCATGCTGTTCATAAGAATATAGAAATAAAATGGAGGAAGTGTCAGTGTCCAACCACGAACCAATAGGTAAGCAAAGTCTGACTTGTGTGTTCGAAGAAAATTATTTCAATGTTAAAAGGATCCATTTATTTAAAGTTCAAACTAATGTATGAAGGCAGTTTGGCTTTTATGTTAAGTAAAATGATTGTACTATGACATGTATTATAAGGTCTCCACTCTGTATGACAAATGAGCTGAAATATGAACAAAGGTATGTAGGTATCAAAAGGCAAGAATGTGATATTGCCAAATACTACACCTACTTAGATGGTGCTAGCAATGATGTACAGAGCCTGCATGACCATAAGTTATTATTAATTTACACCTATAATTATCCAGTCAATATTTATGAAGAATCCATGTTATTATAAGCACTATTTTCCATACTGATAGCAATGAACAAAACTGACAAAGGATATCAATGTAACTGTTGCCTTTGTTATAATAGAGGATAACATATGAAAAACAACTAATAAGTTTAGAACTGCTTAGGAGAAAAATAAAATATGATAAGAGAATGGAGTTGCTATCATGCAGGTATTATTCTGTATATGCTGGACAGGAAAGGCTCTTCTGAAAAAAATATTTGGGCAGAGACCTGAAGGCTATGGACAAGCTGTGTAGTAGGCAATGGGGTACAAGCATTCAGGAAAATAATAGTGACGCAAAGGACTTAATGTTCTTGGAGAATAGAGAAAGCAAACCTTATTTGAACAAAGTAAAAAAAGAGGGGTCATTTGTAGAAGCAGTCAGAGAAGCAGTGGTAGGGGCTGAGAGCAACCACAGAAGACTTGTAGGCAATTTTCAGGACTCTGGCTTTTTCACTGATGGAAATAGAAAACACTGAAGAATTCTGAGAATTTATGGTTTATCCTCAAAGGACCATGCTGCTATGAGCAGAGATTAAGAGCAGAATAAGCAAAGCAGAAACATCTGGAAATAGCACATTGGACAAAGACATAGCAACAGAAAAAAAGTGATGGATATTTGGATTTATTATATAGAGATGAATCTGGCAGGGCTTACTTACCAATGGGAAATAATATGTGAGAAGCCAAGAAGACTGTGGCATCATTTTCAAGTCTGTACAGCAAGAAATTAGAAACCTCAAGTCACCCATTACTGAGAGACAAAAGTAGAAGGAGCTGATGGATGGGATAAAAGTCAGTAGTTTGGTTTCAGATGAATTAACTTTGAGATGTATAGCCAACAAAAGTGAACATATAAGTTCAACATTCAGAGAGAAGAATGAGAAAAATCTAAAGATGAAGTGTAGTTAGTTTTTAAACAAAAGCAGCTATGATGCAGCCTTGAGTACATGATAGTTTAGAACTGGTGAAGATGAAAGGAAATTGAAAAGTGATCAAGAAATAAAAGAGAATGGAGGGAACTTCTAGCTGAGTATTAGAAGATGAAGAGTGCTCCTGCCAATTCCCACTGGTATGTGTGCTGAGGCCTAAGACACAGTCAATGTACCTGGTGATAGAGATAACTGTCAGCCTAGGTTTAGTGGAGAGGCTGCCCTGGAAGCCTAATTGAAATAGATGCACAGAAGAAAGACAGGGGGAGAAATCAATATGGAAGATGTGCACCTGGGAGAGCTACTATCAAGGACAGAAGATACCAGACTATAATTTGAAGGAGTTGTAGATTAAAGAGAAAACTTTTGGTAAATTGCAAAATAGTGCAATTCCTTTATACAATACTAAAAATAATAGTAAATGGAGGAAATTTCATTAAGAAAGAAACCACAAAAGGCATTCCCTTGGCCAGAGAGAGTGAGCATGGGTATAACAAAGAAACTGGCTTCTGAAACAAAGTGAACTCACTTATCCTAATAGGAGCAAAGCACCAGTATGTAGATATGTATGTATGTATGTATATATACATATATATATATATATATATATATATATATATATATATATATATATATATATATATATAGTGACAGACACAGGTGGAACCCCTCTGCTGATTTAACTTCTACTTTCTCCTTTAACTAAAAGGAATTACGGCCCCCCAAGTTAAATAGTAATAAATCATAGAACCTCTGAACCCCAGAATCCAAACTGTATTCTTTCCATGGCACTAAAACAATCTTACCTAATGTTTATCAGGGCAAGAAACACTAAAACTTGTCCATATGTTGAACATCACTGTTTAGTGTTAATATTCTGAAGAGTGACTACTTTGTAATTACCAACACTCACATTTATAGGCCCAAAACGCCATGCAGCCTTGCTACCTATACAGGTAGTAGTAATCATCTTTTCCAGGGTTTCCAGGATTTCTAATGCTCACAATGACTAATAATAAATTAAATTCTATAGCAAGATTATGACGTCAGTATTAGAAACACCACCTTACGAATAAGTAAATTAGAGCTCAGGAGTGAGAACAATGAACACCATTGTGTCCTCTATCCTCACAGGGTTCATGGAGCTCTCAAAGAATTTGAGTGATGAAAGGAAACCAGCTAAATTTGATTATTACCACCTAGTTTTTAGTTGCAACTAGTAGGAAATACATCTACAATTCTTTAAACTATAAAACATTAACTTCAAGTCTATGACAGGTATGTTCAATGGCTTAATATCATCCCAATGGGCTGTATTGCACCAGCTTCATAATTTTTTACCCTTGATTTAAATTATTAATCTAAAGAAACCCACCTGACACATGCAGTTGACAGTCTAGATGTGGACAGAAACTTTCTTGCTTGTACTTTTTTAAGAGCAAGGAAACCCTTTTTAGAAGCTCTGCTAAGCACTGACCATAGACTCAGCTACATGTTGTACCTAGACACTTCCAAACCATTCAGGTGGTGAGATTCACAAGACACATTTAGATCAAGACACAGAGTCAAGGTCATGACACTGGGCTGGGCTTCGTCTCCCTTCAGTGGGCATGACCTTTTAGTGCATAACAAAGACAAGATCAAGATACACAAGGCAGTTTCTTTCCCTTTCACAATATCTGTTGTACTTTTCATATTTTATTTGCTTTTTTAGGTTCTTACACTAGGAATTCACCTCAAAAAAGAAAAAGAAATAAGATGTGTAAGGCAGAAAGCAATGGGGGTGTTCAGGTTGGAAGAAAAAATGTTTCTTATCTCTCTTCAGTGTACAGGGTTGAGATTAAAACCCAAATCGTTTGGCCAATTCCCAAGTGTAGTCTCTCTTCCTTAAAAACTAAATACATAAAATAAGAGCACAATTTGTCATTTTTCTTTCCTCTTCCTCTTTTTTCCCCTCTTCATCTCCACTCCTCACCCATCCTCCTTACTATGGAGATGCCATAGTACCCAATATCTGTTGGATGAACCTTAATTCCCCATATAAGACTTCAAACTTCATATTTATTATTTTATTTTGTTTATGTATTGATATGTGTCTCACTATGCACCTTGGACTCATAGTGATCCTCCTGTTTTCCGCCTCTCCACTCTTGAGATTACATTCCTGAGCTACCATGCCCAGACTTGGTGGCCAGCTCAGTGCACCCAAGGGTGAGGCCGTGCTTTATGTGGTGCCAGGCATTGAGCCCTGGTCCCTGATCTTCCATAAGCAGGCACTTAGTCCACTGAGCTATCATGCCGGCTCAGAACGCCATATTTGAAACAATAGTTCTGCAGATATTCATTTAATACTAGTCTGTCATGACCTCTGTTTCTGGGCTTTATCAATCTTGTTTGAAAATTAGTTATTTTATCAAGTCATTAAGAATCACATTTTACATTTTACACTTCTGTGAATTTACTCATAAACCTCAAACCAGATTTGAGATGTTAAAGAACCCATCACCAGCCCTACCGTTTGCCTGATGATGGATTTTATGCCACTGAGTAAGGAGTGACCTGTTCAAAGTCAAATTCAAGTATTTTTAAAACACAATAAAAATCTATTGGATGAGAAATGCACCAGCCACTGTACATACAAAGTGAAGGAGTTACAACGGTCTCTCTCTGAGGGACACCTTTTTTACTGCTGTCTGTCACACACACTTAGCCATCCTGATTTCCCTTTCACACAGAATGTATGTTCTTGCTTCATGCTTTTGTAATGATTTCTCATTTGCCTGGTATTAGTATCACATTTGACATCTACCCTGACCATTTCACAAAACAGATATTCCTGTTTCCAAACCACTAGGATTCACTGGACTACTTCCTGCGTTATTCTTACCAAACCACTCTACAGAATCATGCATAAAACTCACTTATACATTTGTATTTGTGTTCTCTCCACCAGCAAACAAACTCTAAGCTATACATTGTTATCTATTTTGTTCCTTGCTTAATGTCAATTACGTAGACCTACACTTAGGATATTGTAGGCAATAAATGTTTCCAGGATAATTAAAAAATTGTAGACCCTCCATCCAAAACTTTCCTAGTTCATTGGGAAAATCATGCCTATCAACTCTGATTGGGTGCTGAAGCGATAGCAAGAAGGATGCCCTTGATGAAGTGTATTTCATGTGCTGCTATCATTTTCCTTCTGTTTTACATTCTAGTGGAGGAAACCAGAAAAATTCAGAGTTGTAATTAAACTCCAATATATTATACAATCAAACATAACTGACCTTCGTCATCAAAAATTATGAGGAAGATCTCTAAAACATCAACATTTCTGTATCTTTTTTTTTATTTCAAGATAGCATGATATGACAGGCTTATGTAGGTCAAGTTTTGTGCGGAGTGGGTATACAAATAACTTTAGAGTTCAAAGGAATAAATTGTCACAGTAATTTGTTTTTGTAAATATAAATTGCAATATGAAAACCGTCAAAAGAAGATAAAAGTATAAACATTTCACTTAATAACAGTTATCTAAGAAATGTTGAATCATTACAATTTTTTGTTAGTTCTACTTGAATTCATGTTAAAGGGATGAAAGTGAATTAAAAGGTGATGCTTAGGCTCTTTCCTTAAAAAAAAAAAAAAGTGATTTCTCAGCCTTTACTTATATTTCCTTGGCTTGTGTTTTCATCTCAGCAACTTTGCTACTTTTATGTTATTTAAAATTAAATTTGTTCTTTGGTTCATTACAATGCTTAGTGAGTTAATAAGCTTATAAATCATAATTAACTACAACTTTCTGTTCTGTTGCCCTTCTGAATTGCCTTCTTTTTGACTTTTTGAATTTTTTTCTTTTCACCACATAATTTGCAAATTGCTTAATTTATTTAAAAAAATAGACCTCATTTCAAGGATTGGACTTAACCACAGGCATAACTATATGATGAGTGGTATACAGAGTACTGTGCAAAGCCCACTGTTACAAGTGTGTGCACATAAGTGTGTATACAAGTACTTAAGTATTTCTTCTGTCTCCCCGTCTATCTGTGCCTTTCTTCCTCCCTGTCACACACACACACACACACACACACACACACACACACACACAGAGGTTCTCCACTTCACTTGGCAGAATTCCTCAAACATATAGATGCCAATATTTCATCAGGGACTTCTTGTTTCTGTACAATAAAAGGAAGTCAAATAAAGTATAATGAATTTTCAAACACTTCAGGGAAGCTTTAAAATGTTCAAAGACAGAGCCAAAAGGCCTGGTCATTAGGAATCCACTTAGGGAACGTGGGTGAGTTTCATTAGAATGGAGAGCCACGGGGGACAGAGTGGATTCTTGTGAAGGTCTCTTTTTCAGTGCATCATGCCTAACAACACTTCCCCAGTGGCTTCTCTAGAAAGAACGGTGATGTTAAGAAGAAGGGGTGTGGAGCCAACTGGTAATAATTAAGGGAGCATAGCCCCGACTATGCTGCTCTTTTTTTACCCTCTGGGGAACCCACACTTCTCACAAACTTTGTTCACCTATATGGCAACACACACACACACACACACACACACACACGCACATTTGCCCATCTTGGTCTTAAACTTAGAACATTTGTGTGTTTTTTTTTTTCTGATTATTAACTTTGTCTCTCTCAGTCATTAGAAAGTATTGTTTTCCTTTTATTCTTATGTTGTAAGTTTTATATGACTCTATGAAACCTTGAACATGACTTATATGGTACATCTTAGAGATCTGATCTCAGGTATATCCTATGGTCATCTCAGGGTTTTCACAACCACTGTTCCCTTCTTTCAGGTATGAAGAAACATGCTTCTCATTCCCTGGCTATTTTTCTTTATTCACAAGTCTGCAGTAGTGACATTTGGTTGGTCTTTTTTTGTTGTTGTTGTTATTTGTATGTCTTTTACTCACTTTCTCAATCATTCTCCAACCTTGTGTGAGGAATTTCTATCATAAGAGCTCATCCTCAGAGTGACCTTACGTTTGTTATCACTATTAATCTGCAGCCTCCAGTTTTTATACCCCTGGAGGACTCCAGAACACGACTGTCACCTCTGTGTGGCATGGCCAGGTCCACACCTGTAACAGCTCCAACCATGGTGGCCTTTCGCACTGAGACCTACAGAAACAAGTACTTGTGACCCTGATGAGACTCCGCCAGGTTTTACCCTTCATCTTTGGTGTCGAATCTCTGATCTGACAGAGTTTTTACCCACAAGTTCCATATATATTGAAGAATACAAAATAGTGATAGAAAAAAAAATTAGAAATGATGTAAAATTTCACTAAACAAAGTAACAGAAATTCAACAATGGCTGCTGTATTACATGATATAATTTTCAAACATTACTTTTTCTGAAAAGTTGCTTTAAAAATGTTTATGACTCAGAATTCACTTGATTACCCTTTATCACTTTCCCATTCCACATTGATCTTAAGGTTATGAGCCTTTTCTGTTCATCACAAAATCAGCCTTCAGTGTCTTCTCGGGTGACACCAATCATGAAAACAGTTCAAAATTAAAAATTTGCATGCCAAATGGGAGCAAGTATACACTCTAGGGCCCTGGGGGCTTTACACACGTGTTGCTATAGATGAGCTGGAAATAATAGAAATTCAATTTTTTTAAGAAAATTATTCCTTATTAGAACATCAATTATTCTAACATGGTTATAGGGTTCCTCAGTCTGGCACTGGCTGTCTCACAAACCTTACCTAAGTTGTCTTAGATTAGTCTCTTACCATTGTTGAGATGTAACTTTTACATTTCAAAAAGAACTATTTTGTAACCATTTGTTAGTTCTATCTTAGTGGAACCTTTGTTATATCACACTGAAACCTCATGCTATGGAATGGAAAATAACTTGTCAACATTCTATGTAGCCAGCACCCTAACCTCCACATGTTGAAGGTAGTGAGGTAGACAATGCTTCAAATGTGCCTTCAAACATTATAGATGTTTTATAAATTTTAGTTCTTATTATAACCTTAACCTGTTAGCATTTTTTAAGGAAGCAAAGGTTTATTTAGGTCATGTCTTGCAGAGCTTTCAGCCATACTTAGCTGGCTCCAAGGCAGGGTGGGACACGGCAGGGGGCAGTAACAGTTCATGGCAGTAGAAAACAGCAAAGAGCAGGAGCAAAGAGCGGGGATCAGAGGCAGTCTATTTGTGTTCATGATCAGAATGCATCTAAAATAAATGTCAGCTTAAAGTCTAAAAATGATACATTAAACACCCATTTTGCTATATTGACATTTAAGTCATAATAAACTTTTGTTTAGTCAAGAAGAAGGATGGAGATGTGGCTTCTTTGAACCCTTTGTGAGTCACATAGTTTATATTATTCTAAGGATGTGTCTGCAGACTTTGGTTCTTTACCAAGGATTATCCAAGGATCCAAAATAAGGAATAACTTCATGGACACTATATGACTGTCATGTGTTGGATGTGGCTAGTACAGTTCTATTTTTATTCTAGAAGTTGAGCTAAGAAAATAGTTCTTAGAGAATGTGAGAGAATGTAACCATCAATACACCAAAGGGTCCAGGTACCTTGGAACTACATACAAGAACTGAGGGTGTATCTCAGTGGTAGAGCACTTCCATAGTATGTACATGATAATCCCAACCACAGCTAAAGCAAAACCACAAGAAAGAAAAATCAACTAACAACGGTCTGCTTAAGTATGCATGTGCCTTTTCCATCCACATTTCTCTGCCATACACATCACATGACCAATAAAGAACTCAATGAAGCCAACATATGTAATTTCTCTCTTTCTTTCAGACATGATAGATATTTGAGCATCGTATTTCAAAATGAAATCATTGGGTAGGGAGATAACCCAGCAGCATAAGCACCTGCCCAGCAAGCATAAGGTCCTGAGTTTGATCCCAAGTACTGTATACTGTCCAAAACCAGGCATGGTGGTGCATGCTTGTAATCCCAGCACTGGGGAGGCTGAAACAGGAAGATACTACAAGTCCAAACTGTGTACTGAGACCCTGTATGTAAAATGAAATTTTAAAAAAAGGAACTAAAAAAATCAGAAACCTTGAAGAAACAGAAGAGGATTAAAACATGTAGATAATTACCAGATGAAAATCAGTTACCACAAAATAGTAATATCCTCATCTCTGTTCTGTCATTAAGCTCTTATGTGATTGTAAGCAGTTCATTTAATTTCTTAATCTTAAATAAATCAGGCTTACTATTTAAAACAGGAGTATTCCTAGCCTCCTTGAATATTTTCTGAAAGTATTAGGAGTAAAATATTAGACTAAGAAGATGTCAAAGCATTTTCAAAATAAAAATAACACTAAATAAATAAAAATGCATGAGATCCAATAATTAGATGCCAGCTGACATTTTCACCTTATGGACCAGTGATTGTTCTGGATAGGAAAACCTAATTGACATACTCCTGTCAAATCTCAAAATATGAAGAAAAAAAAGAAGATTTGATTCTTCATTAGTATCTTGAAAGGGTTCTTCTAATTTACAAAACCACTTCAAAGGAATATCCAAAGATGGTAAACAGATTTCCTTTTAGAGGAAAGGACTTTTTTTTTTTTATTAATCATCACATTTGGTTGTGAACTGCATGTCTTCTAAAGGAGAAGTCAGTTCATTAGAAGTTTCATACTGTGGTGCAAGTAATTCATTTAATAATAGTAATGGCAATATTATTTTCTGTTCTCAGAACTTAAGTTCTCTTTTACTAAAGTGAAGGAGAACTATCGCTTAAAAATAAAATTTTCCAGTTCTCTTTTTGGATAAAGGAAAAGACCAATGGACATCAGTTTGAACTCTGAAAGTGAGATCTGTATTAATTTTCAAACAAATTCCCAGAAAATTGAGTAACAAATTGCCATAAATTATGTAGGTTAAAACTCAGCAAGAGCAAGAAATCCAAGGCAAGAATCTGTTGGAAGCCTCCCTCCTGGCTTCTTGAAGTTCTTTGGCTTTGTTAATGTACCTCCTTGATTCATACAGAGATCTATGTTATGCATTTCTCTCTCTTTCCAAAGTTCTTCTTTATAATATGGGCAACAGTGATATTTCACTAGGGTTTACCTTTACTCTTAATTAACCATCTGCAATTATTCTATTTCTAAAGTGGGACACTTCTGGAGGCAACAAAGACTAAAGTTCCAAGAAATGAGTTATCAGGGATAACAACACAACCCATAACAAAGCTTAATGTAACTTACAGAACAATTAAATTATTGTTGCTCTCTGTCTTTCAATAGAAGACATGAAAACTCCATCAGAAATGTCTAGAGGTACATCCAGCTTTAAGATTGTAAGACTATGACCAACAAGAATCTAAGTTAATTTCCTGAAAGATAAAAACTACTTTCAGGACTGTTTTACTTATTTTCCTATTTGCTGGAACACAGTACTCAATATCCACAACTTATACAAGGAGAGGTTTATTTTGGGCCACAGTCCATAGAGGGTTCAGTTCATAGTTGTTGGCCTGAGGTGGGAAAACACAGCACAAGGGCATGTTGTAGAAATAGTTACTCAAGCATGGAAGATAGAATGCAGAGCTCTAACAGAAGAGGCAGGAAGTGAGATATGCTACAGTGCCTCCTGTCCCCTCTGACAAGACCCCATTTCCTCACAGCAAGCCTGTTATAATGCCCCTATAATCTTATCTTATCAGTTTCTTAAAGTCCAACTGATGACATGAGGCCTTAGAGTGACATTTAGATATAAACCATAACATTACTCCTCTGGGCTCCAAAAGACTCAGGTGCATCTCTTTACACAAAGTACATTTAGTCCATTTATTAAGTGTTTCCAAAGTCCTAATAGTTTCAGCATAACCAAAAAGTTAAAATCCAAAGTCTTCTTTGAGACTGAAAGTAAACTTTCAGCAATGAGCCCCTATAAAAGCTAAAGGAAAGCTAAAATTTTCCAACGTACAGAAGCAAGGGATAAACATTCCCCATCTCAATAGAAGAAATAGGGATGATAGAAACAAAAGTAGGGGGAATTGACACAGAAACAGTACTGAAAACCAGAATGACAAACATTAAATCCTATAGTTCTATGTCTGGCAGTCAGGGCAAGCTGCAGTGAGGTGTGGACTCTAAGCAATTTGGAGGATTATCCCCTGTGGCACTGCCAGTGGTTGTAGCAGCTTTCATGGCTTTTCTCCTGGGCTGGCTTTATTTACCTCTCATGGATTTCCTCAGACTTTTCATATTTCCAGTTTCTCCAAATTTCTGGGGTTTCCATTATACTTCCAGCTTTATTCTCAGAGCTTCACAAACTACCTTCTCAAGGATCCCAGTACCCATCGTCACAGGCCTTCCTCGTAAAACTGGGTGTAAATCTTCCTGACCCCATAAGTCTTGCATTGTTCCCGGCTCTAGGGGTCTTTAGGTACATCAATGGCTTGTCACTATGAATAAAATCTTAGATAACAAATTCTCTAGGCATGCTTCCTAGAGCATGATACCCTGTGGTTCTCTTCTTATGTGTATTTGCACATAATTTTCACTATAGAAGTGGCTATAAGCCCCTAATAGTACCCATAGTACAATACAAAAGCTGGGCTACCTTGAAATTTTTTCCCACCAGATTGGTCTCTCATACATAATATCAGTCTGCCACAAAGTCTCAGGACATGGTCATGCTATGAACAAATTTTGTGCTACAGCATACTATATGTGGCCGATACTTCAACTACCAACGAAGTCCTTGTTTGTGACTGAAACCTCCTACGTCTGGCCTTCACAGTCTTCAGTATTATCAGCATACTTTTCTTCTGAGTTTTTCTTACACTCCAATGTCAAGCTCTGGTTGTATCATTCAAGAGCTCCTCCACCCAGCATCTCCAATCCTATCTAAAGTCTCTCTTCCACTCATGGCCAAAGACATACACTGTCAATTACATTCACAGCTAAGACTCTCTTCCTACTATCAGAATCTATTTTGGTTCCTTTCGCATTGCTGGGACTCAATACCTGACACCAACAACTCAGAGGAGGGAAGGTTTATTTTGGCTCACAGTTTATAGAAGCTTCAAGCTACAGTTACCTGCTTCCAGGCAAAAGTGGTATGGCCCAGGTAGAGAGCAGAGGTTGGTTCTTCATAACAGGCAGACAGGAAGCAGAGAGTCAAGGGAGATGCAAATAACAGAGGACAAGGGACATAACTTCTGGAATCACTCTCACAGTGAGCCCCGTTTTCTGACCAGGCTTGACCACCTAACAGCAAGCTAGAACAAATACCCACATAATCCCATGACCTTACCAACATTTCAGCTGATAATTGGATGGAGCTTTAATACAACATTTAGTTATAAACCAAAACAAGGACCAAAAGAAATATGTTGTCAAATTCTGAATTCATAAAAATTAGTGTTCTCCCTCCAAATTCTTTGACAATAGCAGAGAGTCATAAAGTGACTCAATTAATAGACTTCCACATCCTTCTAGTCTTGCTGTTGCATAAATACTGCCCATAGCTGGAAACTCATTGCTTTCAAGGCTGTGTTCTTCACCTTGGGTTTCATGACCTTGTCAGACACTCTGAGCCTGGGCCAGTTGTACTCACACATAAGCTCATAGTTCACCTGTGAGGAGCCTGAGGCAAATATCTCTGCTCAGAGTAGCACCAGTCTCTTTCTCTATTGGTAATCCTAATCTTGACACCTTTAGCTTAACTATTTGGAAACAAAAAAATCTAAAGAGAGACAGAGATTGTTGATATGATCCTGGCCCTTTTATTCAACAGAAAGTCTAGGTCATCAGTTCTAAGCCTAAATCACAAAAATAATTACTTATTCTAGTCCATATTTAAATTAATCATTAAATCAGGAAGAAATTCTATCAGGTAAATATAAGCTGTAAAACTTTTATTGTAGCATTTACAGTCATAAAACCAAAAATATATCATTGTACTACATTTAGGAGGAGAAATTAATTATGACATGCTTAGAACCATTACTATGTGTGGATGCTTATAAAGTACTTATTCAGACTCATGCATTCACAAGACAAATAGAGATTCTTATGAGAAATTTATATGTACAAATTTGAAAACTTCATTGCTGAACTCCACTATGATTTATACACTCACATTCTGATAATTTGAATTATGTATTAAACACATGCTTTAAAATACTCATCATTATATTTTATACAACAGTGTGTTATATTTCTTCTGATGTTCATTATTAATATCTATTTATAGGATAGATTCAAGTGCACCAAGAAATGTAGCTGCATTTATTGATAAATGAAATTAATGGAGTATCTGTGAATGGGATTTTAATTTGCTATTACCTGAAATTTAATAAAACCTTAAAGCCTGATTTATAATCTCATCAAGATGCTAAAAACTGAGAAATTTTTAAAAGATAGGACAACAGCAAAATTAACATGTTTCGATTATTCTAGCAAAAATTGTGGCTTACTATTTTACACATAAAAATGACATTGCAGTTACCTACAGAATAAAAGCAATCAAAACCTATGCATGCAAGCACGTGTGCATGCGCACACACACACACACACACACACACATCCCTATTCTGTGAAAGTGACTATGACTTTTTTAAAGCAGCATATGTAGGTGAGACAAAGAGATTTAGAAATGAATACAAACACAGAGCATGAAGAATGTTAATTGTGGTATTTAAAACACCATATTACAGAATCTCAATGAATCCTAATGAATTGGAGGATTTATTTGAGCCTAACAATGGATAAGTACTTCTTAAAATGAAATCAGCTGAGATTAGGACAAAGGAGAATAAAATAACGGGACCATTTTGAGCTGAAAAGTCAGGAAATAAAGAAGCATCACATGTCAGGTCAGTGCAGAACTTGAAAATTTATTCAGATTTCACCAATACATTTAACTTTCTCCAAGATTGGGTCTTTGTTTTGTAGTTAAGTCATTAGACTCCATCCTCGGCAATATTTTCTCAGCCCTCAGCCTTACATTATGTTATTTATTTCCCATTCTGCCACTTAGAAATGGAGACTTAATAAAAGCACATTTTATTTCCAAAATACTATTTCATGCTTCTTGCCCTGATAATCATTACTTCTTTTATCACAAAACAATTTCTTTTCTTTCTAAAGCCATACATCTTGAAGGGCCATAATTATACTCTGGTTCTTCCCTTACTTTAGTGGCAGCACCTCTTCTCTGCGGATTAGGGACAAGGCTGTGCTGAACGATTGATGGGCTTCACTGAACGATTGATGGGCTTCACTATAGAGCAAGGTTCCTACTCCCATAGGCCAGAGCTGAGTAGCCTAAGCAAAACTTAAGATTGAAACATTACTCAAATGTTATTGTCCAAGATATTCTTGAAGTCCCAAAGCCAAAGAAAAATTCTTACTTGATTCTGTCGAAACTCAAATATCACAGTCCCATCTCCTCAAAATGAATATATACAGTTTCTTCTTTCACCAGATCCTATGCAAAATGCCTACAAGAACTATTAGGAAATTTAAGAAAGATCTACATTTTTCCATACAACCTCTGTAACATCTCTTGATGTTTTAATATTTCACTTATAAAATATGAATTCATCCCTTCCTTCAAGCTCTGCACAACAAATGGCAATGGTGTTGCCCTGCCTTAATGAACACATGAATGTGTACAGTAAAAGGTGAAAGAATTATATGATCTGAAGAAAAACCAAAGTATTTTATCAAAGCTTTAATTTTTTTTTTGGAGCCAGGGATCGAATTCAGGCGCTTACATTTGCCAGGGAAGCACTTATTCCACTGAGCTATCTCCCCGGCCCATGAATGTATAGGTGAGTCAAAATCAGAGAGATTTATCATTTTAACATTTTGTCCTCAGATTATCTAGGTAACAAGTGGCAGAACCAAATTCTGACACACTCTGAAGGCCCAAGCATACAAAACCGTGTCTCAGGGAACTTGGAGTAAAGTATGTTGCACTAACAGGTTGAGAGAAAAACAAAACAAAACAAAAAGCACCACTGGCCATTACAGGATATGGTATAATGTCATTTGAGTTTTACTTTTTGTACATCTAATAGTAACACTGTTTTCATTTTATCTGCTCTCCTATATACTTTGCTAGCCATCCAGTATTATTTTATCTAATTATCTTTGCAGCTATTATAAAACTATCCTGATGAGGATTTTCTGTAAATGGAACAGCAGCAACAACAGAGGACAGACCAAATAGGAATATGTCATAGTTTGAGGTTCTTGCAAGGTGAAAACTGTATTTATAATATAAAATTATTAGAAACAATACATTTATAATATAAAATATTATTTTATACTGAATTACATACAAGTGCAGGGAATCTATCCACACACTAAACACTAAAGACACCAGCTGAGGGCTACAACCTGCGTGAGTCCAGCTGAAACCTAGAGCTCATAACAATGCCTCCCACAAGTCCAGCTAGGGGCCAAGAGCCCACAACAAAGTCTCATGCAGGTCTGCTTTGCAGATCTTTCCTGGAAAGGCCCAGAGGTGAGTGGTGGAATCTAGGAAGTCCATGGCAGTGGGATGAAGGATCTCTGCTAGCAAGCTGACAGATTTGAACCGGAACTAGAAATCGACACTCAAGCTAAGCACCAGCGCTCCCCCAAAAGTACCACAGCCATCCTCAGCAACAGCGAGGTCCTGGAAAGCCGAGTTTCCATCAGGAGAGCCAGTGCAACCTTCTTCATGAGGCTGAGCAGTTCACCATTTTCCTCTCTGGAGCCAGGAAGCGACGCTCAAGATGAGGACCAAAATTTCTCCGTTCATCAGAAAAGCCAGCATGACAAGGTCCTAGCACAACAGCCCAAGACAACAAGCAGCCTCCAACAGATTCAACAGCTTCTCCAAACAGCATCCCTGACAGCATTTTGGCAGCTTCTTCTGTTCTGCCTTTTTGCTGCTGGCAACAACTCTCAGGTGGGCTTCCCTTATTTGGCAGGATTCCCTTCCAAATCATGCTAGTTTAGTTTAGCTGGGTGTAATAACTTGACCACTTGTTTGAAATCCAATACAGTTGACCCCTGGTCAACTTGACAACCATACACATTTCTTAAACTAAACATTAATGGCAGATTTGTGAAGAATTAACATATCTTCATCTATTTAAATTTACATCAATATTACAATTACATGCAGAAAAAAGCAAAAATTTAAAAGGGTGATCAAAATTTAAGGATAAAACACAATACTTTTATTAATTAACTTGATTACAAACATATCATGGATATGTTTGTAAATTCAGGGATCTCCTGCAATTTAGATACACTCTTCTTCAGGTGAAAAGCTTCAGTTCATGTTTACATTGTCCTATTCTTAACCATAACATTTTCCTCTAGTTCATCCTTGTGATCAAAGGCCTATAAGAGTCACCTCTCTGGTAAAATGTTTTGTATCACTTTATTGGGTCTTCATTCTTAATTTCTAACATAGATCTAGACAAAGGTTCTCAACAGTAATAATGCTACCTTCCCAATAGTAGGATGAATTGAAATTTTTCTTAATCAATCCAGGCAACATCTCCAAACACAAGCAGATTTGAGACCAAATTTCTGCCAAAGAACAATGTACTACTCGGGTGCCATTCTTGTCAATTGAAGTCACCTGAGTTTCATCTTAACAGGCAGCATTTCCATCAGTACTCTGATCGTCTAGGTGCCAATCACAGTCTCCAATATAGTCTACAGCATGCAAGACCTGTGTCTTTGGCCAGGATCAAAACATTTCCAAATTAATTTAGAAGATTTTTAAGTCACATGGCCAGGCAAATATCACAGTATTGACCCTACTCTCCATTAATGTAAATCTAAATAAATGGAGACATGTTAACTTTTCACAAATCGGCCACTAAAAGCTAGTTTAAGAAAGGTATATGGTTATCCAGTTGACCATGGATGGATCATAGCGGATTTCTAACTGGTGGTCAACTTATCACATTCAGCTGAATTAAACTAGCATAGTACTGTGTGCAGGAGGCCCACCTGAGGATTGTTGTCAACAGCAAAAACACAGAACATGAGAAGCTACTAAAACGCTGTTAGGGATTCTGTTTGGAGAAGCTGTTGAAGCTGCTGGAAGCTCCTGGTTCTCCTGGGATGTTCTGCTGGAGGACCTTGTCATGCTGGCTTTCCTGATAAACTTTGGAGAAGCTTTGGTTTTCAATCTGGAGCATTGCTTGCTGGCTCTGGAAAGGAAAATGGTGCATTATTCAGTCTCATGAAGAAGCTTGTAGCTTTGTTTTTCCTTAAGGGAACTCAGCTTTCCTCATCACTGGACTCTCAGGACCTGGAGCAGAATGTTATGGTTTGTGTCTAGTTGTTCCCACAAAGCTTCATGCAGTCACAGGGCACAGTTCTAGAGGGTGTGATTAGCTAGTGATCCAAGGCTGGGATTAGAGGTGTGACTGTTACACTCAGCCTGGGGCAGATAGCTTGAAGACAATATAAGGAAGAGAGAGACTTGCTCTCTACAGCCATTATGGTAACTACTCCAATTTGCTCTTGCTGTTTGCTATATTCTGCCACCATGAAGCACCGCCCTTTGCTATGTTCCACTCTGCCTTGGAGCCAGTGGATTATGGACTGAAACTCCCACTAACTATGAGTTAATATGCCTTTCCTTCCTTAATTTTGGAGGTGAGGTATTTTGTCCCAGCAATGAGAGAAAAGTAACTCAGACAGAATAGAAATTTGTCTCGAGGACTGTTCATTGAAAAAGACGGAAGCCACATCAGATTATCCTGGAGTTACATTTTACCTTATATAATTTTTATTTTTATGTGAAGTATGGATTCCAAACTAAGAAAGCATAATTGTGCTAGTTTTTCCATCTTTATCCAAGTTCTCCTGGTACACTTACATCATGAGTCAAATAAAAGTTTTTCTTTTTTTTTAAACATACAGTTAATTCCAAAGCAGGAACCTCAACCACAGAAATTACTTTATAATTTACTTTATAAATTACTCCATACCTTTTTGGCAAGAAAAAATTGTAAAGCAGCAAACCTTATTCAGAGTTAAAATCATGAAAAGGTTGAGAGAGCTGGGGTCTACACTATAGAAAATCAGTACTATGTCAAACACTTCAGGGCCAGCGAGATAGTTCAGCAGAGTACGCATCTACTTTAGCAAGCACACAGACCAGGGTTTGATCCCTAGTCCTGCATGCCTTGCCAGCCCTTCTCCTGGGGCCTGGAAAGCAGGAGAACAAGTCTGGCATGGTGGTACATGCCTATAAACCCAGCACTAGGGAGGCTGAAGATAGGACAATCACTAGTTGACTGGGCTATGTAATGAAACCCTATACCAAATACATAAAAATACATATAAATAAATAAAATAATATGCCTTTATTTAAGAATCTCCAGTTAAGAATGCATTCCTGATCAGGCCCCCAACATTCAAAGACCCAATCCTCCTGCGTATTTCTCCAGAAGAATTGAAAACATTATACCACAGCTATTAATGTCCACCCACATTTACAGCAGCACAATTTGTCACAGCTAAATCTTGTGACAACTGAGATGCCCATCAACAGAGGAATGGATAATGCAGATGTGGTATTTTTTTATATAATGGGGTATTATTCAGTTATAAAAAGGATATATTTGAGGCTTTTATCAGTAAATGGATGCAACTACAGACCGTAATCTTAAGTGAAATAAATCAGACCCTCATGTGCAAACATTGTATTGTCCCCTTAGTGTAAGAACCTGGAAGAGTAAATAAAATCTGAAGGGTAAAATAGACACCGTGAAAAGAGAATGGACCTGTTCAAAAAGGAAGTAATTACTAAGATGAGGAGGACAGGAGAGGGAGTAGGGAAAAGAGATATATCTGTGTACATAAGCAAGATGGTTTGGGTAATTGTACTGTGGATTTGTGCTGGCCTGTGGAAAGGAGCAGTTAATGCTTAATGGGATTTTTTGTCCTCTTCATTCAACTTCTTGTCCTTTACTTTCTTCTTCATTTCTTATAACCTCTTTTACTTTTCTTTCTTTCAACTTTGCATGCATATATCTGGTAATTTGAATAACTAATATGAACACATTATACAATACAACCAATACTGTCAAATTCATATTATTTTGTTTAGTGAAATTCAGTATCATTTGTAATTTTTCTGTTTTAATATGGTTTCGTATTCTGTTTTAAAAAATAAAAAGAATGCATTCCTAGTCAACAATGCATCTCTAATGAATGAAAAGCTCTTGAAATTTAGATCCTCTTGATAATACTTACTCAGAAATCACTTTTGTACATCATCCTTATTTCTCCTAGTATTGTAAGTATCTGTGAATAGGCTCAAGATTTCACACTCACTCAGCATCCTGAATATTCTGAAGATCAGTTTAGCTTTCCTCAATTCCACTGAGATTTCAGACTTCAGAATTCTTTCTCAATACTTACCCTTATTGATTATTTTTCTTATTGATTATTGCTTATGTCCTTACAGGGACAATATACCTGACCTCCACAAGTTCAAGGAGGAAAGGTTTATTTTGGCTCACTCATGGTAGAAGTTTCAGTTTGAAGTCAGATGGCTGTAAATTGGGGTGGCATGGCAGACACTCATAGCAGCAAAGAAACAGCACACAGTGTGGTGGATGAGAATCCTGGACTTCTTTCTTGTTCTTTATTCCATGCTCAATACCTATTGGCTGCTACCACCCACACCCAAGGTGGGTTTTCCCTCTGTGGCAGTCCCATCAGTCACACCCACAACTATGCTAAACTTACCAGTGGATTAAGCCAGTGTCACACTCCCATGATCCAGTCACTCCCCACAGCCCCACCCCAAGCCACCTTAGTCTTTGGTGGGGAGGGGAGTTGTCTACATATTTCTAGACATGTAGTTAGTCAGAAAGTCTCAGAGATCCAACTTCAGGCTGCAATGCTCCCCTTAGAATGGTCTCCACACAGTGTGACTGAGATCATTTTCCTTGTCTGTTTACAGACTTCACATGAACGATCCATCCCCTAGATAGTCTCTATAGACCCTTGCTGGGATCCTCCAGTGAAGAAATTCACATCACCTACATTCTTGCCCAGGCATCTTCAGCTACCTGACTTGTCCTCCATTCCTTGCCCACCCACTCATCTCACTAGCTGCAACTCGCATAATTTCTGAAAAGTAATTTTGTTTCTTTGTTATTTTTCATGTATCAGATAAAATTGCACCTTTGTAATACCGCCCCAAACCCTACCAGGATACCTCTAATACCACATTCAGTTCATTTGCATGACTTGGCTTTCTCCACTATAAAGCTATCACTTTGAAATCACAAGATTTCTAATTTTCTACCTCTAATCTCCAACACTAGGACTAAAGTTTCCTTTTATTTTATTATTATTATTATTTTTTTTTTTTTGTACCAGGATCCAACTCAGGACCTTGTACTTTCCAGGCAGGTGCCTCAGCCCAAGGACTGAAATGTGGAATAAATATTTGTGGAATAAATAAATAGAAGAACAATTTATTTTCTCAATTTCCTGTCATCCACCTTAGAGCCAGCCTTTGTAGACACTCCAGAAAATTATTTTCATTGTCTCAAATTTTGCAGTAAGTCAGACATTCTGTCTATGACACTTATTAATCATAATAACTTTGAAATAATTTCTCCATGCAAATGTTCAGGGTCTCATCCATAACTATGTGAAATACAGCCTAAAACAATCAATCATTATTTTCTAAACCAAAGACCCTGTAATTAAAGAGTCAATCAATGTGCCAACAACCTGTGTGGGTTTAGAAATTAATTTTTGTTTGTTAAAGGCCTTTAAAGATGATATAATATGGTTTCATTGCAGTGAATTAATAACTTGCTTGTTTCATTTCACTTGTACTTTTCTATTTAATTTCAAAGAGGAAGCAGAAAAGTCTTTCCATTTATTCCTCTAAAAATTTGACAGGTTGTGTATTTTCTTGGAAAGCCAGAGGAAATATCATCATTGTATTGAATGTTAAAATACATGAAGTAGAATGTGCACTCCTGAAAACTCCTATCCTGTAAAGCTCTTCTGCTGAGTTCATTCATTCAACAAATATATGCTCAGCAAATTTCTTCAATATATCACACAACACACACACACACACACACACACACACACATTGATATTTTCCTGTCAAAGATACTTTATGCTAAGATTCAAAGAATTACCGAGTTATTCCTAGACTCTACAATCAATCTGGGTTTACCAGGTACCAGAGCAGGTGTGGTATCCTGGGGTCATTGGTCTGTATGCATTTGAATCTGAAAGTCTTAACTTGACATATTCTTTGATGTTTATTTCTTTAAAGTAGATGAAGGCTGTTGGAAAGAATGTCTAGAGAGGGCAACATTCTTATTGAAGACACACTTGATATATAACTAAAGAATTTCCAGGCTGAAGAAGGTCTTTTCAGCCATCACATCCAACCCTGTCATTTCAAATATGAACAAAAAAAACCTTTCCATTGAGTATCTTCAATAGCCTATTCTTTTACTTCTTCATTCAACTGATGGGAATACCAATGAGAGAAACAGTACTATACTCATGCATTCAAAGCCTCAGAAAAAGATATGTTTGCTGTTAAGCATTCAGGGACCTCAGAATTTTTCATATAGTGACTGAATGAGAAAAAACTGAGCCAAGCTTGCTGAGATATTGTAAATGTGAAGCTTGTTTATTGAAGTTACATTGATGTGTTATAAATGTTATTTCTATAGATATATATGGATGACTCTTACAACTCATATTAAAGTTAGCAGACAAACAGATGTTGGGGCAAATGAAGAGCATTCTGCGCAGAGGGGTGCACCAGCAGACCAGCCTTCCCTCGCCTGCCTGGGAGAGGGCCTTACCTACAGGTGCCCATCAGTACTGTTTGCTTACCTCTGCTAAGAAGTCCACACACTCATTTGTAGCGCCATGGTGAAAGGAGCTCAGTAGGTTCTGAATACTCATTCATTGACAAAGCAAGTGAATAAAATGTAAGAATGATCAAATAATAACAATATTTAATGTGCATTTTGGAGGAAAGTGGATTTTCTTAGCAAAGCTAATTTATATAAAATAATATCGAGTTGAGTATCAGCAAAAATACTGAGGAAAACTGTGATGAGAGACCAGAGGAAATTAGATCATTGTAGAAAAGAATAAAAAGGAACAAATAAAAGCAAATCAGCACGACTTGAACTGCACAATGGAAGGCAAGCTCAGAAAGTTTCAGTTGGTCAGAGATGAAGATTGTTGGTTGAATTAAATAATCTTCTGATATTAAGATAACTAAGATCAATTTTTTTAAATAGGAATACAATTAACATGTCCTTGTGATATATATATATATATATATATATATATATATATATATATATATATAACAGATATATATATATATATATATATATATATATATATCTGTTATTTAATTAGGTTATTAGTAAGAAACTTGGAGCACTAATTTATGAATTCCATTTATCAGAGCAAAAACGCATCTCAGATAGCCCCGGCTGAGGAACAGCTTTGATTTTTGCTAAGCTCTGTGAGTCTACCACTTTCTGATCCATCTTGAGCTTCTCTGAAATGTGCTATTTCTCTTTCTCAGTGTTGACGATCTGACCCTCCAGGTGTCTGGGTTTCCCCAGCTTTTTCTTCTTGAAGTAAACGTCAGTAAGGTGTTTGGGGATTTTCATTTGCTGATATCAATTTTTGTAGAGGTGGCAATGACAAATTCAGGTGTGTTCTTTGCAGAGGAACACAATTAAAGGTTAATTTAACAAGTAGCAAACCACTGGCCAGCTACTTCAGAAAGACCACTCTCTTGCCTCTGTGACGCCCAGTGTGGATGATCAAGATGGTTCCAGGAGTGGTGCTAGCTAGACAATTCCTCACATGCTGACTGAGGGTTTTTTTTGTCGTGGCTCAAGCTCTTTCAGGGAATCTTCAGTAGTGCAGTAGCTTTCAAGCCTTAACCACCCCAGTGCAACCACTCTACTCCCCACCGACTGATTTTGTGACCGCAGCAAGAACTTTTTCCTTCTTTTTTGTCTCAACCTTTGATTTAACAGCTATGTACTTTCTCTTGTACAAAGCCTTTCGAGAATACATAGTAAATCAAGAGTAGCTACCAGTTCCTCTAACTAGGACAGGATTTCGGGTGCAGTGGGGCTGCCCCTTCTAGGGCTTGTTTGCCTTCACCTTAACCTTTTTACCAATACCACTGGCAGAAGCCTTCTTGAGTTTGGGTTTCTTCTCTTTAGTGTCTGGCTTCTCAGTTTTTTCTCTTTAGTGTCTGGCTTCTCATTCTTTCAAGATGGTGCTATGTTTTATATATTAAAGCAATACTATAGTGAGCCTTATGTTTTCTTTTTTCAATCGTCTTCATTTATGATCAAATATCTTAAAACTGTGTGCTATTTGTTCATAACTGGTATATGACAGTGTTCATATCTAATGGTTTATATAATTTTTGACTGTACATTTGATTGCTATTGTGTGTAGCTAAATAAAGCAATCTCCCAAGGTGTCGTTGGCAAAGGATGCATGTATCCACAGGACTTTAGCTCAAAACAGGAGCCCCCAACAGACAGAACTAGTTAAGTCACCTTGATCTCCAACATTACCTTTGGACAAAGTCAGTATTTTGTCTGGGTATACCAGATGTTCCTATGTTTCACTTAATCTTCACATCATTCCATGCTGTGACACCCAGATATATCTTCCAGAATTCATTTGCATTTTAAAGATCAAAGTTATATTTCTAATTATAAAATATGTTCACTATAAAAAGTTTTGTTAGTACAGAAAAGTTCACAATTAAAGTAAAGCTAGTGTTTGTACCTTGCTCTCCTCATAAATTTTAGTTTTTTTTCTTTCTGTTCAAAAATTATAACAGATTATATTATAATTTTAATATTAACTTTTTTAACATTCAGGATCTATTAAGAATATTTTTTATTTATTGTTTGTTAAATTGACACAATTACATCTTTACCATGTACAACATGTTGTTTGAAAGTATATACAAAGGGCAGGTCAAATAGCTCAGCAGATTAAAGTGCCTGCAAGGGGCATGTTGAGATGGCAATTGAGACTGGGTGTGGTAGTACAAGCCTATAATCCCAGTCCTTGGGAGCAGATCACTGAGTCCGATCTAGTAGTGAGACCCTGAACACGCTGTAGACACTTCCCTAAAAAATACAAAACAAAAGTATATATAAACAGTGGAAAATCTCCCTCTATCTAATTAACATAAGCTTTTGTCATACAAACATCATTTTTTAATAGTTCTTAGTGATCAATTCTTGATTTATGAAAAATATTATACTTTTTTGTTTGTTCCCTTGTTTTTGTTTGTGTTACCAGGGATCAAACTTGGGACCTTGCACTTGCCAGGCAGGTGCTTATGCCACTGAGCTATATTCCCAGGCCTTGGAAAGTATTTTAAACTTTACTAAAATTTATTAATTTTAAATTCTGAACAGTGAAGCCATAGAATAGGGCCTTCATTTTGCCAGAAAGCTGCTTTTTGTTATGAAGCTGTAGAGTGATGACAACAGGACTGCAGATAAGCTATGCATGCTCACATTGTGCACGAAATGGAGACAAAGACTGCAGAACACCCTGCTCAGAAGTGCATCTTGACCACAGAACTCATTGTCTCCTAAACTGTAGCCCTATGTCACTGATCAACCTTAATGAATTGTCAGGTAGTTTTCTGCAAAAGTAAAACGTATGGATAGTTATTAAAACAAGATTACATGATTCAAATCACAAAATCAGCAATACCTTCCAACATGACATCTTCTGCCCTTAAACCACTTATCTGAAATCCCTCGATTATTTTTACCAAGTATCTCCCTTCATGATTTTAAATATTCTACTTGTTTGTTTATTTTGAGATAACACCTGTTGATTTCATATCATGAAAGTGAAGTTCAGTTCGCATGTATCTACTTCAGCTTGCCAAATATTTTCTGTTTTCTTTTCCCCACCTCCTTGCCTCTTCTCTTTCACCATAGACCTTAAAAGGGCCTCTAATATTTTGTTTATTCCATATTCAATGCTTATTATATTTCCTCATGTGTATGTATATATGATATGTAACCAGTAATCACAACAATCACATTTCCTTCCCTGAATATATCTGGAATTAATCATCACTTATTACGATTTTAAGTGGATTGGTTTCCTTTTATGGGTCCCTACCAATAATGCATCTCCCAAATCTCCGGTAGAAATACATTTCCTCTCCACAAGTCTAGATCGGCGGCTCCATTGTCTTCTGTCTGGGACAGCTTTCTGAAGTTTCCTGCCTCTTCTTTAAATATGGGCTCATTGCTTTCAAAGCTTTCTGCATTTCTTTTATTTGAGGCAGCTCTTTAGCATATCCCAAGCATTTCCTTTGCCTCTATCCTGTGAAGAGCCATTACTGTCTACTGAATCTTCATCTTTCTTGACTTATCATCTCATGTTTGTGGTGTAAGTCTTCCAGAAACTTCCTCAGACAGAGCATATAGCAGGTAATATTTAAGACTGAGTGTCTGAGGATATCTTTTAACTCACACATAATTTCTGGTTGGTCTAGTTAGAAAGCAGAAAATAATTGCAGTTTATTATTTTGAAGGTAGATATTTCTTTTTGTCTTCAGAATTTAATGAATACTGAGTTATGACTCCAAATTTTTTCTATGTATTTTTCCCCTTCTGTAAGTTTTTGGGATCATTTCTTTACTTTATATTTGGAAAGTTCATGGAGATGTTTCTTTTCTGTTTTAATTTATTTTTTATTTTATTGAAGTACAAATATCAATCAGTTTCAAGACATCTTAACAGGACAGATTCGATAAATTCATACATTGCAAATTGGTTTTTTTGTTTGTTTGTTTGTTTTTCATTTATTTTTATTTTATTGAAATACAAATGTCAATCAGACAGTTTCAAAACACCTTAACCATACAGAGTCGATGAATTAATACACTGTAAACTGTTTTCATAAAGTTTTGGTATTGTACAAGGTGCATATATGATATTATATTTACAGGATTTTTATAGCTGAATTATATCAAAGATTCAATAATTACTTATCTAGTGGATGACCATAGCACTGAAAGCCGACATAATATCCTGTCCAACCACCATTAGTGCAGATCTTGCCTCTCATAGAATTATGTAGAAGCACAGCGTTATCTATCCCAACTGTACTGTGTATACACACACATCATGATTTTTTCTTTCTACACCCCTTCCTTTGTCTTCACCTGTCAAAGGTAGGCACTCCATTGACATTCAACTAACTTAGGTGCTTGAACTCAACACCACAGTCCAACACAGTCCAGCATTCAACAACAATAGTGAGTTATTCAAAGATGTTGTCAACCATAGCCATTTACAGCTCAGCTTAATATTATGGCCCCATGATGTATACTTCATTTTTATACTTTTTTGCTGGATGGTTAAGACCTAGATAGATCAAGACTTATATACCAACACATGAACTTTATATTTCTTATGTGGTCAGAGAAGTCCTCACAGGGTTTACCTTGTAGTCCTGTACATTATTCTGTAGATCTTTTGTCTGTGTCATCCATGTGGATGAGTCACGGCCAATGCTTGACCAGTTTGCTCTCTGTGAAAGCTTGAGAGAAAGTTTTTCTCTTCATGTGACTCTCCCCAGGCACACTATACAACTTCAATCACTTTCCTCTGTGGCTCTATAATCTCCTTGTTCAGAAAATTTGGAGCTCGCCTGAGTTTCATGATGTTGCATTACAGGTTCTCCTGTGTCCTGAGTCTTGGCTGACCTTGAAAGGCTAGGTCCAAAATGTTGGCTGGCCTTGTGGCTCTTCTATTTCTCCAACTCGAAATTAAAGAAGCAAATAAATATATGAAAAAATGCTCCACATCGCTAGCCATTCATGAAATGCAAATAAAAACAACAATGAGATACCATCTCACTCCAGAAAGAATGGCTATCATAAGGAAATCAACCAACAACAAATGTTGGAGAGGTTGTGGGGAAAAGGGAACACTTCTCCACTGATGGTGGGAATGTAGACTGGTACAACCATTGTGGAGGTCAGTGTGGAGACTCCTCAAAATAGTAGGACTAGAAATCCCATTCAACCCAGCTATCCCCCTACTGGGAATTTCTCCAAAGGATCTGGATACATTGTATCATAGAGATATATGTGTACCTATGTTTATAGCAGTGCAATATGTGATAGCAAACTCTTGGAAACAGCCAAGATGTCCATCGCATGAGGAATGGTTGAAAAAGATGTGGTATTTCTGTATAATGGAGTATTATTCACTTATTAAGAGTGATAAGTTTGAAGCATTTATACTGAAGTGGATGCCACTTGAACATATACTCATAAGTGAAATAAACCAGACACACATTTGTAAATATCGTATAGTCTCCCTAGTACAACAAGCGAAAAGCAGAAATACAAAAGGAAACGTACAACAAGTAAAATCAATTGAGTCAGATAAGGCAAAGTGAATGGCATATGCTGCATGATACTAATCGGCTTTTCTTCTGGATGGTTAACAACCTAAGTTCACAAGTCAGAGATGAAGATGTTTCTTATATATTTTTTTCCATTAAATAAAGTGCTGAGTATTAAACATAGCTTTCTGATATGAAACAATACAGTTGATAATAGATATTTAAATTTTCTTAACCTTTTTTCCTTGATTTCTTTTCATTTTTTTCCTTCAGTCTAGGGGATAGCACTAAGAGTCTTGTATGCTAAAAGTGTGCTGTACGGATAGGTTTCAATCTCAGATTCTCAATTATTTCTTTATTTTTTCACTTTTCATTATCATTTTTTGAAAAATAATTAAATATTGAATGATGGATAAGACACTTAATTGTATTTTTCTCCACTTATTCTCTAAAGAATCCTCAGCTACTCTAATATTTGTAATATTACTTCTCATAAAAAATTTTAATAGAAGTTACATATTTTCCTTTGTCTATTCTTCTTTATAGCACCTAGGTATCATTTCTTTAAGTTGGAGTTTTCTCATCTCCCTGAAGAGGTAATATAATAAAGGAAATCTGTGGTCAAAACCTCCTGTTTTCTTCATGGGTACTTTTTTCCTATCTATGTATACTTATCTGGTCTCTGTTTCTCATTAGTGATATTCCTAATATATTAATGACACTTGACAGCTACTCACACTTTGAAATGAGAACTAAGAAATAGATGAAGTTCCTTGTATTGGATGAAGCATAACTGATTTGTTTAAAGATAACAAGGTAAGAAGGTAGCAGTTCTATGGAAGTGATTTCACGTGTCTCTGTTGTGCTCTATTAATTCGTCTATCAATCCGTTCACTTCTTTGTCTGTTCACCATCTTTTTATTTTTTCCCTTTCTGCTGAGCTGGTCAAGTTAGTTTCCATCATGAAAGCCATTCACATTTCCTGGAATTATAAGTCTGCCCACTATCATTATATGAGCCAGACAAGGAAACTGGGTTTGAGATGGCACCTTGCCTTGTCATCTGGTCATATTCGTTGAATCTCCCTGTTCTCACTATGATGCCTCATATGCTCTGTCCTCTGTGTCTTTTGTGGCCCTCTGTCTCACACACTGAGTTTGGAACTCATTCTTCTCTTGACTTCAGTGAGTGGTGCTTTCCTGGTTCCATGAATAGGACAGTTGAACTGGAAATCCAAAGAGCCTTTCAAAATCAATTCAATGAAAGCTCCCTAGCCCAGTCCTTCAACTCCTTCTACTTAAATAACTGAAATGCCCAGTTTCTCAAGTTCTTTACCCAAGGAGTGGCTTGATTTTCCTTGCTTCTTGGCTACCTTTATTTAGTTGTGTTTTTACGCTCTCATCTGCTTTCTAGCCTCCTAATCTGTGTTTCTGTTGCTTTTCTAATTTGCTTTTCACCTTTGTTGTTCTTGATTTTTTTTTTTTAAGGTTCTGACTCTTTTGTGCTCATTTAAGTGAACTATTTGGAGATATCAGACATAATACAAAAGTACATAAAATAATTCCAGGTAGGGATTATTGTTTCATTTCACACATGAAACAATTAAGATGGGGAGAGTCGGTAGTATGGCTAAGGTCCTAACTTGAAAGAGTAGACTTGTGAACTAGGTGCTCTACCTGGCATAGTGCTCAGGCGGTGCGGGCCTCAGTCATGAATCCCCTTTACATACCATATTCTGTGCCTGTCTTAGATCTAACCAGCTCAGCTTCAGGCTATCTTTATGAGTCTTTTCTAAAGTCTAATGTCTGAAGAAATATATATGTGGTTTCCCTAGCTTTATTCTCATGTCTCAAATGTATCTTTCATTTATTTTCTTGAAAATCCAAATAAATAAAATATTGTATGAATGAAATAATGGCTTCAGATCAGAGCCTTCCATGGTCCTGATACAAATCTGGGGTTGTTCTTTCCATAAAATATCTGCGTATATCTCAAAAATACACTTAAATCATCATTGATCTGTTTATGATTTGTGCTATCATTGCCAGTTGGTGCATAAATTTGGGCAATGGCACGTTCAAAATGAGGGCAGCTGGGTGACCTTAAGTACTTTTTTGCCCCTTGGAAATACTCCACAAAGGTGCTTTTCTGCTTTCATGTTTTTTCTATCTAGAGGTAGTTTCATTCTTGTTTCTAGGCTGAGCACCTAAACAGTTGTATATTACAGAACTACATTCATGTTTGGACTTCATCACCTAAATTTGGGAAATTTACTGAGAAAGTGATGCATTCTGTTTTATACAGGTAAATGGGGTTAAAAATATTTAGCTCACATTATATGAATCATAGCAGGTGAGTAAAATTAAATAAATGAAAAATGTTTACTAATGAATATTTGAATCAGGGGATCATACTTATTCCCTTGTTTATATTTATGTGGTTTATATTTACTTTTTACCTTATTTCTTCCTCCCATTTTGATAAGCCAAACTTGAAAACATTTTACATTATGTGTCCACACACCCCTACCTTCTACTATATATTATTATTTTTAAAAAATTCATATGTCTATGTGTCCATCCATTCATCAATATATTTTAGCACATTTATAAGTAATGTACACCTTCCCTAAATACTTCCACATGCACAGTACTAACTATAATTTATTGCTTATTTGCAACATTTTATTTCATAGAAAAATATATATACAGTGAAATGTAAAATTCTAAGGTTTAAATTCGATGAGATTTTTACGAAAGCACTTCTTTCCAGGCTTTTTCTTTCTTTTTTCATATATGCATTTATTCAATTCAATAGATATTTATCAAACACATCCCTTGTGCCAAATATTAATAATGACACATATTAATATGATGTATGCTAGCCTGAGAAAGCAGCCGCTAATTCTCATGGTAGAAGTATGGAAATTAAGCAACAAGGAAATAAGTGTTGATGTTTATCACTACAAGATGCCATGAACAAAGCAAAAAGAATGAAATGCATGTGTGTTTTCAAAGAAATGGGTTCTCATCTGTAGTTTGCACATATATCATAGTAAATGAAAGATGTACTTATTTTAATTCAAAATTCAAAACTACATTTATGAAACAAATCAGCATTAATGAGGTATTTAATGTTATGGTACTGAGATTAGGAGAAAGCCCACACTCCTTCAGCTTTTCCATTTCTGAAATGAAAATGACAAACTGACATCTCAGATTCCAACCTGTTATTTCACCACAAAACTGCATGTATTCATAGCTTTATTATATGTATGATATCTGGCTGTATGAATTTTTTTGAAGTATTTGAAAGTTGAAATTGAATTTGATCCTAAATGTCTTAAAATAAATGTGTTTAGTGAAAACAAGTTAGTGCTTATGCTAAAATGTGAAAAGATCGCTCTGCAAAATGATTCATTATTTAAATCAAACCATAAGTGTCTTTACTGCAGAGTAGAGAAAATGCAGTAATGTCAAGATTAAAGATAGATTCCTAAAATAAAAAAGGAACAGCCTCTCTTTGTATTTGTTATTTTATCAGTATGACTATGACATGGTGAACCATCGTAGCTATGGCATGTTGAGTCAACATGGTATGAGAATGGATTCTGAAGGAGTGTACATGCATATCCTTAACTTGGACACTACATTCCTGACTATCCAATTAACTCTGGCTTCCCTGCCACTGCCTCTTGTCCAGGATCTCACTTCAAATCATATCCCCCAGTTGGTCTTCCTGCCTCCCTAATCCACCCATTCCTCTTGGAAGTTAGTGTTTGATCATTCATTCATTACTCCAAAAAGTTACTACACTCTTTCCTCTGTCAAGATATCTTGCATTTTCCATAGTAGCCCCTATTGCTTTGATATCACTATTGATATTTCACTGCTGTGAAATCTTTGAAAAGTAACAAACAAATACCTTGAAGTAAACATTGAGTTTGGTCATTTATTATAATTACTATTTTTATTATGATTAGATCATAAAGTCATGACACAGTCTCCCTGGTATAGAATATGAATATATGATTGATGAAATTTCTTATTTTTATATCTATTGTTTGGACACTGAACATTAAATGTACTCAAAGAACAAGGTAGATGATTCAAGATGGAGTAGTAAGGAGGGTCAATTTTAATTAAGACAGATGGCTGGGATTTGGATAAAACCAAGATGTGAGGCAGAAACTTATAGGTAGGGAGAACATAGAATGACATATGCAGAGTGATATAGGTGGATCCAAGGATGAGGAGTTTGAGATTAGCAACACCGATCCCTTCACCACTCATGCAGTGCATTTTGCTATGTTCCTTCCTTTCTAACAAAATTTCCAGTTTTGGGCTCATTTTTTCCTTCTTGAGATTGCAACAAGAGGATCCGGAAAGACCTTCACAATGACTGTACCATGGCACTATTTTCTAGTGGATTTATCCATCCACTAATCCATAAATTCATTCATATTTATAATTTTTACCTAATCATACACCCACCAAACCAATCTTATACTACCCAAACTACTGTCATTCAGAATAACAATAAACGTCTTACTCAAGAGAGAGTAAACGTGAGCTGGGGAGATAGCTTGGTAGTGTAAGTGCCTGCCGGCAAGCACAAGGTCCTCAGTTTGATTCTTGATACTGGTACCACATACTGTACAGACCCTGAAACCCCAGGAACCCAGTACTGGCCACTGAAACCAGGTGAGGTGATGCTCGCCTATAGTCCCAGAGCTAGGGGGTCTAGGACAGAAGAATCACTGTAAATCTGAACTGCATAGTGAGGTCCTGTATCAACAAACAAAAAGAGAGTATGAACCTGAAGTTATTTATTTAATAGGTGAATTGAGAAGTGAAAGATAAAACTAGCCAAGCTGCAAAGAGTTGCAGAAAGTGGTCCAGGTGCAAAGCAGTAAATGACTCTATCAATATCAATGATAATTAATATTCTGAGAAATTTATGAATACCATGAAGGAAGGCGCATGCCATTCCTTACACAGTGAGAAAAGCATGAGAATGTCCACCTCTCCCTGAGCCACCTGTGCCAGCACAAAACCTTCCTTATTTCTTCCTCAGGCATTAGTGATACACAGGCACCAAGTTTTAACTGGAAACAGAATCTATCATTACTGTGTGACAACTGTAAAAAGCAAAGAGCTTCTTATTCAGGTATGGAAAATGCTGCTAAGAGGCATCCTCAGCAGGCAGTCCTCTTTGGAAAATGCCTTGGCTAAAGATATTGGTCTTGAAACCCTGTACAGTAGTTTGTAGATCCTTTGTCAGTGTCAGAAATGTGGATGAGTCATGGCCATTGCTTGACCAATTTGCTCTCTGTGAAAGCCTGAGGCAATGTTTTCTCCCTAGGTGACTCTCCTTAGGCACATTATACATTGTTGATCACTTTCCTCTGTGGCTCCATAATCTCCTTGATCAGAAAATTTGGGACACCACTGAGTCACAGGATGTTACAGTACAGTTCTCTTATGTATGGATTTAACTGACCTTGTCAGGTACAAAAGTTACATTTCTTGTTATGTAGGTCTTGCTTAATCTTAACCATCCAGCAGAAAAGTATATAAATGATGTATAAAAAGTAAAGCCATATTAAAATGCTGAACTGTAAAAGGCTCACATCAACAACTTCTGACATTTCCAGTCTTATGGAAAACCCTCTACTATTATGGATTACTGGACTACATTAGTTTTTTTTTCCTGAATTCGTGTGCCTACAATATTTAAATGGCAAAGGAATATCCATCTCTAACAAAACTAAACAAAACAGAGAATATAAATGAAGGACCATTTTGTATCTGTATAGACAAAATAGGATAGATATACAGCTACTTTTTCTTAATTCAATGAGAAGAAAGATTTGTACTAATAATGTTTTATAGGATATCACTGCATCTTGTACTATGAATAACTACTATGAAGGCAACAATATGTAATGTATTAATTATTGTAACTGTCCTACTAACCTGTTTGGAAACTGTCTCATTGCTATTTGTTTCTCAATAAAATTAATTAAAAAAATAAAAATAAAGGTAATGGTCTTGGCCCTGGAGCAACATCCTTCTATTGGCTACACAACACATGACTCTAAAAACCTATGTCTATTATCTGATAGACATGACCCAAAAGGCCCTCCCGTGTCTCCTCCCCAAATCATTCAAGTCCTTACCAAGACTACTTTGTATCTTCATTTCACCATGAATCCAATCCTTCCTTCCTTGTGCATCCATAATCCCATAATTAAGTTACTGTGACACTAATCTCCAGCTCAAAGAGAAAATCCCACAGGAGAAAGGAAAGCATTTAATGGCATCATTGGAAAGAGGCCCAGGAAGAGGCAGGAAGACTATGGAGTCCTCACAGTCTCCTTTTGCCCATGCAGGATGGATTTATTGTTTTCCCAGCAGGGACCTGAGGATTGATGGGGGCAGAAGGAGAGGGAGCAAAAATGAAAATGATCATGACATAATGTGTACCTGTACTAATTCCTCATGCTGAATGTATTTATTAGATTTCACAAATATATGCTAATAATAAAAATGCAAAGATGAAGAAAAAATTAAAGTCACATTGATTAAAAATAGAGTCTGCATAACAAGATGGTGATCATACCACATTATTTCATTCAATTTCTTTATTTTGCTAAGAAGAAAATTAAAGTCCAGAAGAAAGCCAAAGATGAGAGAAGACGATACATTCTGCCATTGTTTTATAACCTTGCTATGAACATTCCCCTTTTGTATGCAGTACCTAGGCAACCTTGGCGAGGAACAAGGGCTTGGGTAGTACAAGGTTCTTTGTGTTTTCACAAGTTGCTTTCCAAAGGTGATCCTTCCTATCTTGTATCTCAGGCTGAGTGGTGAAGTAGGTAAGGTAATTCTTTCCACAGTTAAAAATCTTATTCTATAGCACACAATATGAAGTGTAACTATTCATCCATACAGGCTGGTTTCAATACATCTATCTTTCCTCCTGTATTTCTAGATATGAATATAAGTAGTCATTTTAATTTACATCAGTCTTTTCTTTGTACAACATCATTTCCCATCTGTCTTTCTCCTCCATATGCTATTATGCTATTTATGCTTTTCAAGTTTACTTAATATAATTTATTGAAAGATGTTCAGCAAGGAGAGACAGTGTGGCCGACTCCACCATCCTGCTCCATCCTGCCCGCGCCCACCCAGCCCATGAAACCAGCCAGAGACAGTGCGGCCGACTCCGCCATCCTGCTCCATCCCACCTGCGCCCACCCAGCCCCTGAGACCAGCCAGAAACAACGCAGCCGACTCCACCATCCTCCTCCATCCCGCCCATGCCCGCCCAGGCAGAAACCAGCCTGAGACAGTGGCTGACTCCAGCGGCCTCCTGGTTCCTATGCCAAGCTCGCCCAGCGAGAGCGAATTTACAGGACTCACCAGACTTCCCAGATCAGTGAGAGTGTGGAGAGTCTGAGGGAGAGCCTTTGGCTTCTTCCCACGTACGCTACGTGGATCCCTGTCCCCAACCCCTCCAAGCCAGTGACTGGCCTGAAACCTCAGTACCCACTCACCAACACCTCCCTGGATCCCCTGACCTAAAGCCCACTGATTGAGTGGGAATTTCCCCGATTCTCTGGGCATCAAAGGTCAGTGAGTGTAGAACCTCAGGCCCATCGTGCCTGAGATACATTTCCCAGGGATTAAGCTGCCTGTCACCTCCCGTGGGCCGGTGACAGCTCCAGGCACACTGTGCCAAAGAAACACTTCCAGGTGATTACGGGTCCCACCCCACAGCCCCAGACCCATGCAGGTCGGCCTGGAGTGAGAACTCCAAGCCTGCAACACCAGAGGGACATTTCTGAGCAATCCACGGTCCCACGCTACAGACCAAAACCTAGTACAGCCTGGCCTGTGAGTGAGGGCTCCAGGCCCACTGCACCAGAGGGACCTTTCCCAGCCTTCTTGGGTTACGGCTTGTAGACCCGGACCCAGCACAAGCTGGCCGGCTCAGTACAGCCTACTCAGTGAATAAGATCATCCACTATCCTCTTGTGAGCCCAGAAAACCCACCAAAGCCCAGGCCCACCCACCTGGGGAACGCCCGGCCTGACACAGGAGGGCTGACCCCGGGAACCAACATAGGGGAACCAAAGGAGCTGCAGCAAAAAAGGAACTGAACACAACAGCTAGACCCAGGATAGGCATACCTGGAAAATCTCAAACTTAATAGACTGGCACCCGAATCTCATAACAAGCTAAGGTTATAGCTGCACCAAAGCTCTACACCAAAGGTCAAAGATCAG
>PVKA01000632.1:142771-187862 GCA_004027165.1 Ctenomys sociabilis | reverse complement strand
GCCCTGGGGGGTGGGGCTGGCATGGCATGTGGTGCTGGGGCTCGAACCGCGGTCCCTGAGAGGCGCTTTAGACCGCTGAGCTATCTTGCCAGCCCCAGCTATTCCTTTTCTTTCTGATGTTTTTTGAAGCCCACTTAGCGACACCCTGCATTTTTGCACCTCAGCCAGTTTTTACTCCTGTCCTGTATAAAAAAAACTCTTTGCCCAGGCCAGGTCACCAGTTTTTTTTTTTTGAAGGCTTTATGGATTTCCATTTGTATCCAGGATATGCCCTTGTAGTCATAGCTACTCAGGAAGCTGAGGCAGGAGGATCACTTGAGTCTGTGAATTCAGGGGCTGCCTGGGTAACAGAGTGAGACCGTATGTCAAAAATAGACCTAGGATCAGGGCCAGGGAGATAGCTCAGCAGCATAAGACCCTGCCTGGCAAGCTCAAGGTCCTGAGTTCGATCTTATACCCCAGCCCCCCCAAAAAATTGCTTTAGTATCAATTGTTAAGAAATTAAGATTTTCCTATAGAGTTATCTTGCTTGCCTTGTCAAAGCTTAATCGGCCATGTGGGTGCAGCTGCGGGCTTCGTTAGAGTATGTGTTTATTCTTTCACAAATACCACACCATCTTGGCCACTATAGCTTATGGCATGTGCTTTGAAATATTGTATGTCCTCCAACTCCTAATGTCATTAAAAAAAAAAAAAGTGAAGCTATTTTAGGTGACCTGCATTTCCATGTGTCATAGTCAGGGTCTAGGAGGGAAAATACTTAATAGAGCACACATAATTTATAGGGTTAGTTTGTAATATTTATCCAAGGAGTTAAATGCAAGAGTGCAGGAGATCTGACCACGCACTAGAGACCCAAAGAGCCCAGCTGTCGCCCTGGGGCCCACAGCAGTGTCCTGCACCAGGCCGGCTGGAGGCCTGGGTACCTGGCAGGTCTGTCTCATGGCCCAGCACTGGGAAGGCTCAGAGGTCGGCGATGGAAGCAAGTCTGCCCCTGTGGGCTGAAGGGTCTGTGCCAGCAGCTGAGGGATCTGCGCACTGGAGCCAGGAGGTGACACTCAAGGAGGGGCCAGAGCTCCCCGAAGAGATCCACAGCCGTCCTCAGGGACAGGGAGGCCCCGAGCTGCTCCAGTATAGAAAGCCAGCAGCACAAGCTCATCCAGGGGGATCACAGCACCCCTCCCCTCCGCTCGCCCTCGGGGGCCCTCCACACCCAGCACCACGCTGCTCAGTTCAGCTGGGCGTCGGGGTTGACTGTTCCCACTGTGAAAACTATCTTGTCAACTTTCATAAAACAAATTCTGGGAATTTTTTTCTTCTTGGTTGTTGTTTTCGCCTTAGTTTCAGAAGTGTCACCATCCGCCACTGGACATCCCGGCCCACGAGCGGGGTTCACCTCTGCGTTCTGGAAGCTTTTGTCCAGCTTGTCTCGGTGGTGTGCGGCAGGTCTCGGTGCTGAGATGAGCCCTTGCTGAGGACATCAGCCTTCTACTGGGAATGTCACCGATCTCCAGTGTTTCGTGGCTAGGGTGGGGAAGCACTGCGCTGCTCTTCCGCTGGCCTGCCCGAGACCGTGTGAGCCTCGCTTCGTATTTCTGACAGCTTTTTGGAGTTTTCCTAGACAATATGGCATCTGCACAGGCTTCCAGAGGAACAGTTTGTGTCTTTCCAAGCACTTTAAGACCCCCCTGGGCTTAGCTTTCAAACTTCCCGGCCTGGGTTTGCTTATCGTGGTACTTGCTCGTTGTTCTTTTATCGCTTGTGGCCTCCAGTGCCCTCTCTCCTCTCCTTTCTGGCCTCTGTCACTTGAGTCTCCTGTCTTCCTTTCCGATCAGCTGGCTAAAGGAGCATCAGTAAACTTTCAGTAACAAGATTCTGGCTGCATCGCTCCCTCTATACTATTTTCTGTTTTGTTGATTCCCACTCTTATCTGGGATTAGATTATTTTTTTCTGCTTGCTTTGGTGTTAAATTCTTCATCTTATATTCCTTTAAAAAAGAAAGAAGAAATTCTAATCCAAGAATTTAATGTTGGCTGGAGAATTAGCTCAGTGGACTAAGCACCGCCTAGCTAGCTCAAGGACTTGGGTTCAATCTCTGACGGAATCCAGAGTGCGCTGCGTCAGCCACCAAAGCTGGGCGTTGTGGGGCACACCTGTGATGCCAGCACTGGGGAGGCTGAGACAGGAGGATCACTATGAGGCAGAGTTGCATAGTGAGACCCTGTAACAAAAACAACACACACACACACACACATACACACACACACTTAGGATCACTACATTCTCTTGAAGAACTGACCCTTATAGTTAGGGTTGGTGGTCATGGCTATAAAATCCCAGGACTGGGCCAGGGAGATAGCTCAGTAGAATAAGCACTTGCCTGGCAAACGTGGGATCCTAAATTCAATCCCCAGTACCACAAAAAAAAGAAAAAATATTAAGGGCCAGCCAAATACCTCGGAGGATTAAAGCACCTGCACAGGCACAGGCACCAAGGATTCAAACCGGGGCCTGGTGCCAGCTCCGCCCCAGGGGGTGCACCGAGACTACAATTGAGACTGGGCGTGGTGGGATTACACACCTGTAATCCCAGCTCTTGGGAGGCTGTAAACAGGCGGATCACTAGGAGTCTAATCTAGTAGTGAGACCCTGTAGACCTTGCCCTAAAAATACACAAAAATAAAAATTATAAAATAAAGTCTCAGCATTTTGGAGGCTGAAGGAGGACCTCAGTGAGTTGGAAGCCAACCTAGCTGACATCATGACTTCAAGGCTAGCCTGAACTACACAGCAAGACCCTCAAAACACAGACAAAAAATTTAATTAAGAAAATGACCCTTTGTTATAAAATGTCCTACTTTATTTGGTAATATTTCTTATTCTAAAATCAACCTTCATTGATGTTAGTATAGCAAGTCCAGTTTTTAAAAATTTCCATTTAAATGGTGTATCTTCGCCCATGCTTTAACTCTCAGCCTGTATGTATTTTTGTATTAAGGGGGCTTTCTTCTAGAAGGGGTATGGGTTTCTTATCCAGTCTGCCCATCTCTGCCCTCTAGCTGGAACGTTCAAGCCCCTTACACTGACTATGATTCCAGATGTGGTGGTGTCGGGTTTCGTCAGCTCCATCTTTTCCCTGCAGCTCGCAATGCACCTTAGCCGCGTGCCTTCATGTAACACCGAACCATGGGACACGAAGCATAGAGACCACAGAGACCTCAAGATGGGCGCGCCCTCCACCCCCCCCCCCCGTGCTTCGTGCTGCTGTCATAAATATCATTTTCCCAGATTGCAGTGCACTTCCGTTATTTTCCCTTTCGCCACCACGCCGGGTCTCAATCCCTGACTCAGCGTGCCCTGGGGTGGGGCTGGCACTGCACATGGGAGATTGAACCCCAGTCCCTGCATCCGCCTAAGCAGGGGCTTTAATTTGCTGACCTATCTGGCCAGCCCTTGCCTTTAGTTTTGAAAGGTATTTTTGTTGGGTATAAAATTCTAGGTTGACAGGGTTTTTTGTTTTGTTTTTCTGGCTTTTTCTCTCAGCGCTCTACCAAGCAGCTCCATTTCTTCTGGCTCACATGATTGCTGGCGAGAAACCTCCTTCCGTGCTTGCCCTTGTTCACTCGTACGAAGCACTGTGGTACCTTGGTCTCGAAACTTGATTTGTGCTACAGTTTAGGGGAGATGGCTGTGTTTGTTTGGGGACGATCCAGGGCGTCCTGTTTGTCACCTGACGCAATTTGAAAACAGAAACAAATTTTTGCTAAGCACTGTCATTTGTGAACTGAATTGTTTGTAATTGGAAGCATTCCTGAACCATGGATTTCTGTATGTCTGATTCTGTCTGGCTACTTATAAGATTTACTAACTTGAAAAAGGATAATTTGAGGCTTTTGTTGGTAAATGGATACAACTAGGGGCCACACTCTTAAGTGAAATAAATTAGACTGCATGCGTAAGCATCGTATCAGCTCACTAGTGCAAGAACCTGGAAGAATAACTAAAATCTGAAGGCTGCAGGACATGCTGTGAAAGGGGAAGAAACTGTCCAAAAGGAAACACTGCTGGGATGCAGGGGCCGGAGAGCAGGCTGTGGGGGACGCCTTGCTGTGCAGGACGGCCTGGATAGCTGTGCTGTGGGTTCCGGCTGGTCTGCAAAAATGGAGCAGGCAATGCTTAATTTTTTCTCTCTCTTCTTCATTTCTTATAACTCCCCCTAATTTTTCACACACGTATCTGGTGATCTGAACAACTAATTTGAAGACAACACTACACAATATAACAAATACCATCAAATTCATATTATTTTGTTTAGTGGAATTCTGTATCATTTCTGATTTTTACATTATCATGATTCTGTTCTCTCTCTCTCTCTCTCTCTTCCCCCTGGCCCAGTGCTGGGGATTAAAGTCGAGACCCTGTGCTTCCAGCCAGGTGTTTATATGGCTGAGCTGTCTTCCCAGCTCTGTATTCTGTAAAAAAAATTGAGAGATTTACTAACCTGTCTACTCCTTTGGTATGGTTTTTCTGTATTTTTTCTTTCTGCTTCTGGTTCACTAAGATCCTTGAGTCTATGAGTTCATAATTTTGACCAAAATCTGAGAACTTGCAGGTTTCTTCACAGACTTCACCATCCTCAATCTCTCACCTCCCACTCAGACGCAAGACACGGACGTCAGGCTGTCCCAGGTCACCTGGTTGCAAGTTCACCTTTTTCATCATTTTCCTGTGTATGTCGTGTGGCATAATTCTGTCACCAGCTCAAAGCTCGGGCTGTCACGTTCCTTCAGCCCGCCCCACAGGGCCCCCTGCGCATGCTGTTCCCTTCAGACGAGGCGCTTCTCACCCTCAGAAGTGTGTTTCGGATGGTTCTAGACTCTTCCATTGAGAGCTCCAGGGTGGCTCCGCCAGCAATCTCTTGTGTTTCCACCGTCGCCTCCTGTACGTCCGCTCCGGGTCTGTTTCTGACCCCCGGCTCTGGCTCTGGCGTGGGGCCCATGTTCCTGCTGCTTGCTATGCTTTCCTGGCTTCACACCTCACGAAGGTGTGGAGGAGTGTGCTGGCCTGCGGGCCGGCCAGCTCCTGCCAATGTGACGGCGCCCCTGACCCTTGCTAACTCTGGGGGCCGGGAACCAGTGTCAGCACCTGACGCCGGCGGGGTTTTCCTCCCTGGAGCACCTGGGGGACCCAGGACTCCGAGTGCAGGGTGGCCTCCTCCCGGGGCCGCAGCCTGGGTCTCTCTCTCTGGGCTACAAGCTGGCCCGCCGATGAAGGCCACTGCGGAGGCCCTGGGCAGGAGTCAATACCGACCAGCGGGCTCTCGTGCTTAGCGTGCGTCTGCGTGAGGCCCAGGCCCTCGTCTGGAGGCGGGCAGCGGACTGTGGAAGTGAGCCTCTGAGAGTCACGGTCCCCGCTGAGGCCTGTGCCGGCCGCGAAGCTGGGACACTGCGAAGGACAGGGTAAGGCCACAGCAAGGACTGTGGCTCCTGCCCGTCAGCTACCAGGAGGCTGCAGCTGCAGAGGTCTCGGTCCTGGGAGGAGGCTTCCGGGGACAGCAGAGCTCTCCTACGTTAGCATAATGCGTTGCTTGGCGAAGCCCTAGGGGTACCCCAGGATGCAGCCCGACTCTGCAGCTCCTTTGGTGGCCCCTGCTCTGTCTGAAGAGCTGATAATACAGTCTCCTATAATAACTAAGGGATATCACTCACTGAGGCTGTGCCTCAGGGGCTGCGGCTGTGCTGGGTCTCGGGGCCTCATGCCTGCTGGGCCCCTGTACATCTGGGCATCTCCTGCACCCTCACTCCAGGGTGGCACAGCCTGGCGCTCCCCTGAAAGGAAGAACAGAAGCTTCCAGCCAAAGGTTGCTGGGGCAGCTGCTGAGAGGGCGCCTTGACCCCCTCCTCACCGAGCGCACCTGTCCTGTAAACACCTGACGCAGGGGCACTGTCCTCACAGCCTCTGTACACAGCCCAGGCTGGGGCTGCCACTCCACCGCCAGGCAGGGTCTCTCAGGCTCACAGTCAGACCTCTGAGCGCTGCAAGCAGCAGACCCGAACCTCCCTGGTCCTGGTGGCCCCTGCCCCAGGGTGGAGTGAGGGAGGAGCCATGAGCCTGGAGCCCTTTGCGCTCCTACTGAGAGGCCCCTGCCAGCTGCATCTGCCTTTCTGGCTCCAGGGAGGAGGCTCTGGTCCTCTCCGTGCTCCGGGGACCCCAACTTGGCTGTGCAGTGACAGTTGAGGGAGGCTTTGCGGCAACAATGGACACGTCTTGGGATGGACACAAAGCACCGGACCTGGCCAAAGGGAGATGGACAGCGTGTCAGAAGCAGCAGTCACAGACCTGGTCCTTCTCCAGAAGGAGCCCACAGAGCCTGAAGGCGAGGGTGGCAGGCACGCAAGGCCAGCCACGGATGACCGTATGGAGGACTTTCTAGAACATAACAAGACGCGGAAGCCTCCAGCATGCTTCCTTTTAAAACACTGGCATTGATTCAGTTCCAAACCTGGACACAAGTACAAAAGAAAGGGCAGAGAAAGAGGGGGAAGGGGACAGAAACAGACAGACAGACACAAAGAGACATAGCAGGGAGACAGATGGTGGGGGACAGACGGACTTCCCACGAAGTGGAATAGGAAATGTGCTGAACTCCACGCTGGACCGAGCAGCGTGCTTTCAATCCACACCCAGCAGAGCAGCTCAAGCGGTGCAAAGACACAGCCTGGATGCTGGCGGAGGTGGGGAGCAGAACTCCTGTGCAGGGCCCGTGGGCGAGCAAGAAGATCCAGTGGCTTATTCTAACCAACACACAACCAGCCCTCGACCCAAGAGTCCCACTCTAAGACTGACCTGCAGGAAACACAAGCGTAAGTCCACAACACGAAGAAATGGTCCACACAATTTTAGTCAACTGTGTTCCCGGGAGGAAAAACCCACGCCAGCGTCAGGCGCTGACACCGGTTCCCGGCTTCCAGAGTTAGCAAGGGTCAGGGGAGCCGTCATGTTGGCAGGAGCACTTTCTGTCCCTGAGCAGAGGAAGCCCCAATACCCACATGGGCTGGCTCAGTGGCAGTGGTGGGCAGTGTCCCCCTGGGGCCCAGCAGGGAGAGGAGCTGCCATCACTCCTGTCTGAGTGGGGAAACCAAGTCCCAGGCTCCACCAGCTCCTCCACCGTTGCTGTCACACACACGCACGCACGCACGCACGCACACACGCACGCACACAGGTGGATTCAGGCCCAGTAGCCTCCCTACCCTATTCATGCTTCTTATTTGTGGTACTAAGGTTGAATCTAGAGCCTTTGCAGTGAGCTACATCCATAACCCTGTTAAAAACTTCAAAATTTCGAGGTGTTGTTAACTTGCCAAATCGCCCAGCGCGGGCTTGAACTTGCCATCTGCCTGCCTCAGCTGTTCAGAATACCGGGCACCCTGCAGGGCAAGTCTGTAGCAGGGGAAGCAGCTCAGCAGCTGAGCGGGCAGAGCCCCTGCTGGACCTTGGCTTGGGTCCTGTCCCGCTGCTTCTGCTGCTGGAATAGAATTCCCAGTCTAGTGATTTACAAAAAATAGGACTGTTCGGCCCAGGGTTTGAGGCTAGAAGTCCACGAGCTCCATGTGGACACCGCCTGCCTGCTAGCTCCCGGCCTGGCTTCACAGTAGCTGGTCCGGCCCCATGAAGGGTCACTCAGGAGACGGCCGGGGTCTATCTGGGGAAGAAGCCAAGCTAGGCCTTGCACTCACCAAGCCAGAGGACAGGACACAGAGGCCCGGCCACATGCAGCCTGGCTCCTGTTTGAGTGGCCCAGGGGGACATGGGGTGCGCCCTGTGACCCTGAGAGCCTGGACCCAGGGGCCCAGCCCAGCTGCCCGGGCAGTCCAGGTGGCAGAGGCCAGGCTGCCACAGCACAGCCTGCTGCTTGCTCCTGGCCTGGCCTCTCCGTCTGCCCTGAGCTTCTGCCTCTGGTGGGTGTGGCCGAGACCCCCAGACACAGGAAGCATGAGAACCCATCCGGCAGGCAGCTCACCCTGGCAGACCTCCCTGTCCCCCCACCCGGCGGGAAGCCAGGAGTGTAAAAGCCGCTGTGTGATCCTGGGAGAGCACCGCTGGTGTTTCATGGCAGCGTGGCAGCAGTAAGGGGGGCTCACCCCTGGGCATGTTGGGGGGGGGCCCTGCCTGGGTGGCAGGGCGGGACGGGCCCCCAGGCAGGTCTCATGGGGCCTGGCCTGGGTGGCTCTTGAGCTGAGTGAGCCTCAGCTCCTTGGCCTCGAGACAGCACAGGAAGGGCAGCGAGTGTGCAGCGCTGCCTGTACCACCCCTGCTGACACCTGCACCTGGACCCCGGGATGGGCTGAGGGGCCCGGGAGCTGGGTGGGGTTGTGCCAGGCTCTGGGGGTCAGGGCGCTCTCCACTGTCCCTAGTGGCTGCACTGTGTCCCATCCATATGACTTCAGGGAGCTGTGAGAGACCCAGAGTGACCACTTGGGGCAGGGAGGCCCCCCTCGGGCATCTAGCGCTGGACCCTGGCAGGCGCCAGGAAGTGCCACACACAGCCATCACGGTGCAAGCTCCCCAGCTGGCACATGCTCGTCCCTCCAGGCCCAGGAAGGCCCTGCCCCACCCGGCACTTGCTCAGGAGGCTCTGTGGCCACAGGACCGGTCCGGGCCAAGGCTGGCTGTGCACAGGTCCTTCCCGCAGAGCGGCCCCGGCGGAGCTGGGTGCTGCCGCTCACAGCCGTGTACTCGCAGTGGAGTGTGCCCGCTTACCTCCACTGGGCATGCTGTGGGGCCACATGTGCACCTGTGTGGGCACGAGGGCGCCCACCCGAGGCCTGCCTGCTGTGTCCACTCGTGACGCGTATGACTGAAGCGTCCCCGGGGTATCGTGTGTCAAGGGCTTGCTCCCCAGTGCAGCTGTGTCCAGAGGCAGGGACAAGGGTGGGCCCTGGGTCACGGAGCCTGCCCTTATCCAAGGATTGGTCCACGTGCTTGTGGCTGAGCAGGCCACAGAAGCAGGCCTCAGGGAGGAAGTGGTTGCCCCACTGTGGCCCTGGAGAGCGTAGTCAGTGTCCTGCCAATGTTCTAAGCTCTTCCTGCTGTCGGTTGCCCAGCTACCATGAGGGAGTGTCTTGGCTAAGCCCCTCCCCCATGACTCTCCGGTCTAGGAGCCAACCTTGAATGGACCCTCTGAAAGCACGAGTGAAAATAAGCCCTTCCTCTCCAAGTCGTGCGTGTGAGATCTGCTGACCATGTGCACGTGTGTGCGCGTGCCCGTGTGCACAGGCAGGGGTGTGCATGCTCACACTCCATCCGCACTCCCCCAGAGAGCCAGTGTCCCAGCTCCAGCACCAGCCCTGTGGCTCTGCCAGCCAGCCGGGCTCTGGGGTTCCCGCCACAGCCCCTCAGGGATTTCGTCTTCCAAGTCTGGGCTTTGCTGTGGTTTTGGAGCAGGGATTTACATTTGTACTTGTATTCTGGAAGCTTGGCACCTACATTTTATTCACTGGTTTCCAGAAAAGCAATCTGGGCTTCTAGATTGTGGAGCAGACTCAACAAGATGTATGCTAAAATCTATGCACAGTGTGTGTGTGTGTGTGTGTGTGTGTGTGTGTGTGTGTGCGCGCATGTGTGTGCATGTGCGTGTGCATACCTGGAGAGTGGCACTTGAAGCAGCTGTCTTTATAGCCCAGGGATGGGCAAGCCTGAGGGCCTGGAGCCTGGGGAGGAGCTGACGGCTCAGTCTCCAGTAGGGTCAGAGCTCCTCTCTCCCGGAGGGGCCTCAGTCTCCCCGTTAGACTCACCACTGCATGGGGTCTGCTGATTCCAAGCCAATCACAGCTACAAACACCCTCCCTGCAGGGCCCAGACTGGTGTGTGACCAAATACCCAGGCACCACGGCCAAAGCAAAGCTACGCAGAAGCGCTGTCACACCCCTGCAGATTTGCCCACTGACGGGAGGCCAGGCAGCTGGATGCACTCGGCTGGCTGAGCTGGGCCTCAGGCTGCAGGTGTAGGAGAGGGCTCAGGGTGTCCCCAGCCAGGAGGCCGTGGAGGACATGGGCCCTTCCCCAAGGACAGGGCCACACCAGAGGTGCCACACGTGGTGTGGGTGCCATGGTATCCAGGCGAGGACAGCGCTGGAGCGTGTGCCTGGGCTGTGTGGGTGCGCACCTCACCCCTCCTCTCAGGGCCTCCCCCGAACACTCTGGGCTGGACACTGCCCCGCTCCAGACCCCGCGGATCCAGTCCCACAGAGGCCAAGTTCTTCCCGGCTGTGCTTCTGTTAGAGCAGAACCCTTTGTCTCTCGCAGGCCGGGCTCCGCCTGGAACTCCACCACCGTGGCATACCCACCCCCTGTGTGTTTGCTGAGGGATGGGGAAGTAAACCAGGATGAGGACTCCAGCCATGCAGGGATGGGGCCAGGACCTAGAGTGGACCAGCCCAGGTGAGCCCATCTGCTGCTGTGGCCAGGCGGATGTGGGCTCCGCAAAGCCTGCTGGGAGCCCTGTGGCAGCCCAGGGTGCAGGCAAGTGAGGCGGGCACCACCCGTGACAATGGCTGTCCATGGAGAGCACTTCTGGTCACCTGGGGACCATGGGTCTCTTGCATGCTATCCAGAGGGTTCAGGTGAACAGGCCTCCCCTGGTGGGAAGTGACCCCGGCGCCCTCCTGCCTGTGCCTGACGGTGTCTGCTATGTCCTCCTCCTCTCCCTCAGCTGTCTCAGGACAGACTGCTGTGTGACAGTGGCCTGTCCACGCCCTGTGGGAAATCCGTGTCCACATGGGCTACAGACAGCATTGTGCTGTCGTCGTGGGGTGACATGGCCAAGTACGCGTGTCCAGGTCATGCCTGCATACTTCTGTCCCCACATGTAGTGCTCATTGGACAGCCCTTTCCTGGGAGGAGACCACACCTACAGGGGCCACCGCCCAGCTGTTTGCCAGACAGTACTGCCCACTGCTGCCCTACGCAGCAGGGCGGTTGGGTCCCTTCACAAGGCCCTTGAGGGTGCAGGGATCTGAGTGGATGGTGGCAAGACTCACCCAGGAGGGACCCAGGGCCACGCAGCCGCAGGTCAGCTCCTTCCTAGCCAAGTCTGTGGCCTGCAGTGGTCGGTGGCCTCTGTCCTGCCCAGCACAGAACTGTCGGGACCGCCTGCTGCAGGCGCCTTTGGTCCCCACCCACCACGGTGCTGCTCCAACCTGGCTCTGCCTTCCCAGCATCAGGACTCAGGGCAATTCTGGCCCAGGCCCAGGTCCAGGAGGAGCAGAGTGGGCTAGGAGAGGAGTCGGGGCCCGCCTGACTGGCCCACTGCTGCTCAGACGCCACAACCTGTGCAGGCTTCCTGCTCACCGCCCTCGCCTCTGCGCACAGGCCAAAGGCAGTACTTTCAGGCCTTTATGGAGTCCCGCTTCCTCTTCTCTGATTTATGCTCCCAGGGATGAGTTTTATGGGAAACAGTCTCCCAGCTCCCGGGAGATAAGACAGCCCAGCCGCGCGCCAGGTCCTTGCTCTCCACCCTTGCAAACCACGGCCCTCCTGCGGGCTGGGCCCCCCACGCTGAGGCCCTGCACCTCCTGCCCTGTGCGGTGGCGTGGTGGCCCCATCACCTGGCCAGCCTCTCCCTCTCCCTGTGGCACCAGCCAGCAGGCCTGGGTCACCTTCCCAGGGCAGGCCTTTCAGACTGGGACCTCCCAGTAAGCAGAGCCCCGTGTAGGCCACGGCAGGCCTTAGAGATGCTGGCAAGAAAGGGGCTCATCCTCCCACCCTGGGTGCCCCCAGGTCCCTGTGTCTCCCAGGCCTCCCAGGGCCCCTGTCTGCTGCTCACTGGGCCTGACTAGTGCCCTGGTGTCAGGAGGACACAGCCCCGCGTGCCCTGCCTTTCTCCGAGTTTCAGAGGCCTCCAGACCACCCCAGGCCCTGCCTGGCTCGGGGAGCCCCGGCTAAGCAGGTAGGCACCATCCCTTTTCCCAATGCCCACAGCTCCTGCTCTGGCGAGCAAGGCTCCTCGGCTGCCCCGGGCACCTCCAGCAGCCACCTGGGGTGCAGAGTTGCCCACCGAGGAGCGTGCGGGCTGCGGTCAGCTCCGTGCTCTACCAGAACATGGAAGGGCAGCCAAAGTCTTTCTGGCGGTCCCCACCCTCAGGTGCAGGGTGTGTGTGTGTGAAACATCCTGGTCTAGCTGGGGCAGAGGGGAGTGGTCTGGAACGTCCTCTGGTGTCCCCAGGCACTGGGCGGCCGGGGGCAGGTGGTTCCTGAGTGGGCCAGACCACCACTCACCATCTTCCTGGCAGCCCCTGCTGCCTCCCTGCTCCTCCTGCGACAGGCAACAGGCGCGGATTTCACACTCTGGAGCCGGCTGGTGCTTGTTTTGGCTGGCGGCGCGCAGGGCCCATCCTCGCAGACCCTGGTTGCATAACTGTGAAGTATCGGCTTACACTCGGGCCAGGCCCAGGCACTGTCCCGTGTGGCTGGAGCAGGGTCTCTGGGAGGCACCAGCACCCGGCGCGGCGTGGGGCCTCTGGGGTGTCCTGATGCCATGGGGGGCCTCAGTCCCGGGGGGCCGGGCAGCCACTCCTGGCCACAGTTGGCCCTGGCCCGTGGAGGCGGGCGAGGGGCCACCCCACACCCTCTGATTACACCTCCCCCGCGTTGGCATCATCACAGCCCCACCAGAGCACTGTGGGCCTCGAGTCAAGAGCTGACCAAGGGGGGACCGCCCGGACAGCCACGGGGTGTCCTCACGGAGGGCCCCTTGTGCCCTCGGCCCTGGCCCAGCTGGCTCAGGTGTGAAGATGCCTCCGGCCTTGCCATACAGCCCGGCCACCCACGCCCCTGCTCAGCCACCTCCAAGAGGTGGGGCAGGAGAAACAGGAGATTTGAATAATGGGAGAAAATTATTATGTCTTCTTCGTGCGAGCTGGAGCCCGGCCCTGCCCCCCGGTGATAACTAGGCGGCTTACATTTCCCGCTCTGAGCCAGGGCTGGCCGGAACAGTGTGAGCATTGTTCCTGTGCCGGGCATTGTCATCAGATGACAGCGCACCAGCCCGGCTGCACAGCCCAGGCACAGACAGGCCCCCGGCAGGAAAGACGGTGGCAGAGGCTTAGAAGGCAGATGCTGTGAGGCGGGGAATCGCCACTTGCTGCTGACAGCCCCAACAACTGGCCTGGTGACAGCTTCCCCACAGCTGGGCCCAGCCGGAGGGAAGGGGTGCTCCCTGGAGAAGGGTGCCTTGGCCTGCCCCCGTAGGAATGCATAACCCGCCTTGGTCACTCGGCCTGCAGGCCAAGCTGCTGTGGAGCGGCATGGGAAGCCCTCTGGGTCTGCCCACGGGCGCCTGCGGAGTCCCCGGGGCCACGTGTCCAAGTTCTCTGGGTGCCCTCGAGGAGCAGCACTAAGTCAGAGCAGGGGGGGCAGGAATGGCTGGGCCCGACCACCTGGAAGAGACCTGCTGGGCTGTGGCTGGGCACACGGCACCTGGACCCCACAGGGCTCCCACACCCTCCTCCATCTGAGCACGAGACACCCAGGAGCTTGCCTTTATAGACAGGTATTTAGATTGTGGACAGGGTGAGTCCTTTTTTTTAAACCAGATTTTGGGCTGGAACAAGGGGAGTTGGAGAAACTTCCAAAATGCTTTGCCCTGCCATTCTGGAAAGAGAAACCGCTGTCTCATCCTCCAGGAAGGAGGAGTTGAGGGGTTGCAGCACAGGTGCAGGGCTGGAGTGCCGCTCCTATTCAAGGGAACCTGGGCGCTGTCCTGGGCTGTGGGTGTCCTGCTCTACCCTGGCTCTGATGGGGAGGGAGGATGGGATGCACAGGCTTCTGCTCTGCCAGTTTCCTCCCCAGGAACCAGCCTGACCCCTCAGGAGCCCTCCTTTGCTCCTGAGCACCTGTTTAGGGCCCCCCTTAGGGCCCAGGCCAAGGGGCACCTGTGGCCCAGTGGTGCTCATGGTGCACAGCTGGACATGTCTGGTCCTTGCAGGAGCGTGGGGCCTATGAGTACCTGGGATGCCCCATTACATGGGTGGGAGTGGAGGGCTGCATGAAGGCTGGGCAGCTGCAGGACTTGGATACTGCTCTGTATCCCTGGGCCTCAGCTGTGCTCCGGCAGCCTGGCTGTGGCACTGGCCCCTTTTCTCACTGTCATGCCTATCCTCAGAAGCTCCTGTGCTTCCTGGGACCAACGGCACAGACCCCAGCCGAGAAGCGTGGCCTTGTCCAGGATTGCACGGTGGAAAGAGCTGGCAAGTGAGTCGAGTGTGGATGAATGGGTGGGTGCGTGAATGAATGGGTGCTGTTGGATGGGGGTGGGAGAGGGATGGGGATGCCTCCTGCTAGGGCCTGGGGGGAAGAAGCTCAGGCAGTGTGGGCCCTTCCCAGGGTGCCCCGCAACATGTCACACCTGGCCACCAAAGCCAGGATCCTTCCTTTCACAGCTGAAGTCCGAGGTCAGCAGGGCCAAGCACCCTCCACTGGCTCTGGACAGGAGCCGTCATGCTGCACCTGCCTCTGGAGGCCCCGGGCAGCTTCCCTTCTGGTGTCTGTCTTTGTGTTCCCTCATGGGCATCCCATGGTCCCTGTATGCAGGCCGCCCTTGCCCCTTGCCCCAGCTCCTGAATTGGCCTCTGTGGCTGGGTGCTCCCACCCAGTGTGGAGGGAGCTCTGTCCTCTGCCACCTCAGACCCTAATCTGGGCTGGGGTATGTGGCCTCAGGATGGCACATGGTGGCAGGAGCAGGGCCAGCCCCTGACCAGTGCAGCATGGAAGCCAGGGACTCTGGCCCCTGCTGTCTGGGGAAGCCAGGCCTTACCCAGGCAGCAGCACCCCAGGACAGGAGCTGCAGAGCTGGGACCACAGATCTGCTGGTGCATCTGCACTGGGCTCCCCACGGTGGCCCCAGCGACCTTGTTACCTGAGGGGTGAGCAGCCGCTGAGCTTCGAGCACCAGGGTCAAGGCCGCCCCGGGCTTGTCCAGACCCAAGCTGCCGGCTGATGGCTGTGGGCATCCAAGAGACCCTGGACTGCAGCACCACCGGTTCTCAGTCCTCTCCAGTGCTGCTCCAGCGAGTGGCGGGACCTCAATGTCCCCTGTGACCCCACCGCTGCCGGGCCTGCAAAGGAAGAAAGGTATTCCTGGTGTGGCAGCAGTGCTCGTCGGAGTCTTGGCCCTGGCTCCAGCTGCGCAGCGATGAGCAGTTGCCTCTTGGATGTGGACAGAGGCAGAGTCTGAAGTGGTCACAGGCTACTGAAGAGCACCGTGTCTGCTGAAGCCTACCACTGTGGACGTGGGGATTCTTCCCCAGGGCACAACAGGGCGGTCCTGCCATCGAGGTGCTGCTGAATGTCCCCCAAGATCCCTCAGGAAGCAGTCAGGTTGTGGGGACCTGTGGGGTGCAAGAGAGAGGGACCTTCTGTCTGTGTGAGTACTCCCTACATAGCCAGGCCCTCCGCCCTGCCACGCCAGCCACCAGGAGTGAGGGCTTCTGGATATGGCTCCTGAGGCCAGGTCCTGAGCTTCTGTCCAGGTGGAGCTGGGCCCTGGACGTATAGAACTGAACTCCACGGCAGAGGGATAGCCCGGGGCCTGTCCAGCGTGGATCACGAGGGGCCCAGACTCCAGGCTCATCAGGCCAACCTGGATGTGGTTGTCACTTGTGGCCCCCACCCTGGCAGGGGTTCATCAGGGCAGCCCCCACCAGAGACCCAGGGCGGCGGCCTCCAGGAGGGTGTGGCACCACTCTCTGCTTCCTCTCTGTCTCCTCCCCTCCTGCCGGTGAGTTTTGAACCAGGAGCCCTTCATGTGGTGCTCGAGGCCTGCAGCAGCCAAAGGCCGCTTCACAGACTGCAAGGGAGGGGGCAGGATCCTGGAGAGGCTGTGCTGTGGTCTGAGAGCAGAACCATAGTATCTTAGGAATGCAAGCTGCTGAAGAGGGTTGTGCAGTGCAGAGCCAGAGGGGGTGTCAGAGGGGGCTGTCGCTCTCCTGCAGGGTCAAGCTGCAAGTGCGAAGGGGGATCCAGAGCTCCTCCCTCCCTCAAAGCAACAGCCCCACCTGCCTCCCACCCCTCAAAGAAGCCAGAATCCGACGCCAGACTGGTTGGCTATGGGGTCTAGCAGATGTTCTACTCTGCATGGCACTCATGGCTCTGCTTCCCTGCAGAGGACACAGTGCTGAAGAAGCCTGCGAGGTCAGAAAGCCACCACCTTCACCACCACCACCGCCACTGCCACTGCCACCACCTTCACCACCACCACCACCATAGCCACCGCCGCTGCCACCACCTTCCCACCACCACCATCTCCATTGTCACTGCCATGGTCACTGCCTCCAGTAATTCATATCCTCACTATCCCCACAGCAGTAGCAGCAGGCACCACAGGGAGAAGGCAGCTGTGTAGAACAAACAGAGCTGTGTCCTATTTACCACTCGCATGCAGGGCGAGCGAGCAGAGGGCACCGCTTGGGAGGGACCGGAAAACGGAGACTGAACTCAGGACCCTGCACCTGCCAGGCAGGCTCCTGTGCCACTGAGCCATCTCCCTGGCCCATGGCAAAACTCTTGATGACATAGAAATAGGCAAAGACTTCGCAGACAGAACCCTAATTGCAGGAGACACAGCATCAAAATAAGCAGCCAAGTAAGAATCTCCTCCATACCCAAGGGACAGCCGATAGGATAAAGGCACTGTCTCAGTTACGTTGCTGGGACAGATACCCAGCACGCAAAACGAAGGCAGGAAAGGCTTATTGGCTCACAGTTTGTGGAGGTTTCAGTCCACACTCGGCTGGATCCCAGGCAGAGCGGCACGTGGCAGAGGGCAGCAGTCCCCAGCAGCAGGAAGCAGCGAGGAGCGAAGGGCAGGGCAGCAGCTGCGCTCCTAGCCAGCCTCTCTCCCTCCTTATAGTATAAACAAGCTCCCCTGGGCTGGGGGTGCAGGAAGTCCGCGCCCTCCCCCTGCACAGGGTGAGGAGGTTTACAAACTAAGAACCCTGGCTGTCTGCTGAGTTACTTAATGAAACTTCTAAGTTTCTCCAGCTGACACGGCGTATCAACCCGCACAGGGCCCTTGTCACAGCTAGACCCTGGAACAGCCCAGATACCCAGCAACCGAGGAATGGATAAAAACATGCGGAAGTTTTACACAGTGGACTATTACTCAGCGAGGCTTTCATAGGCAAATGAGGGCAACTAGAGACCACACTCATAAGTGAAGCAAATCAGACCTACATGTGTGAGCGTCGTATTGTGTCGCTAGTGCAAGAACCTGAAAGCGTAAATAAAATCTGAAAGGCACAACAGATACTGAAAAGCTAAAAGCAACTGCTAGGGAAAGGAGAAGAAAAGAAGGGAAAAATTGTAAATGTGTACACACACAAGATAGCTAGGAAATTGTACTACTGATTTCTCTTGGTTCATTGTAAGAAATAGTTAAGCTTACTTGGTTGACCAATTTTACATGCTTATGTCTGGTAATCTGAAGAACTATTTGAAGATAGCACTATACAACCCAACAGCCATCGTTGATCTCCTCTCATCTTGCTTTGAAATTCTGTAACATTTTAAATGTTTTTGTCTCTTTGACACAAGGTCTTGCTATGCAGTTCAAGCTGGCCTTGAGCTCACTTTGTAGCCAGTCTGGTCTTTAACTCGAGACTCCTGCCTCAGCCTCCCAAGTGTTAGGGTTACAGGTGTGTGCCACCGTACCTAGCTTCATTTTTAATGTTTTTTTTTTATTCTCTTTAAAATAAAAATTTTAAAAAGTACAAAAGTGTACACTCACACCCACACTCGACAACCTACAGAAAGGAAAGGTTTTTTTTTTTTTTTTTTCTTTTTTACAAGCTACCCCACAGACACATATTATCTAGGACAGGACTAATACCTAGAATATATAAAGAACTCGAAAATATTAGCCTGCCAAAAATAAAAGACCCAGTCAAAAGTGTATAATTGGGACTTCTAGACACTTCTCAGAAGAAGCACAATTGGCCAATAAAGATACAAACACATGTTTGGAACCTCTGCAAACGGCCATTAGAGACATGTGTGTTACGACGACGCCCAAGAGCTGGACCGTCAAGGGCTCGGACAGCTCGACGTGCTGGCTACACGTGCCGGCAAAGTGGGGAAAGCCTGCCCTGTTGGGGAAGGAAAACTAGCAAACTGCTTTGGAAAGAAGCCTGGAGAACTCACAAAAGCTAAAAACAGAAACCGCCCCAACCCACCCTACCCGCTGGGCCACCCGACGGGCGAGAGGCACAGTTTGCAGTGCACAAGCGTCGCCACGCCCACGGCAGCCAGGTCACGGCAGCAGCTGTGGAGGCAGCCATCCACCAGTGAATGGGTAAAGGAGACGCGCCACTTTCATTTATTTATTTTATTCATTGATTCTTGAGACAGGATCTTGCTCGTGCAGTCCAGGTTGGCCTTGAACTCGTTATGGAGTTGAGGTCGGCCTTGGGTTTGCGGTGGTCCTCCTGCCTCGGCCTCCCGAGGGCTAGGATTGTGGGGGTGGTCTCTGTGTCAGCCCCCTCCCGGCCGCGGGCAACCGCTGTACATCACGAACATGCGCTGACACAACAAAAATCAATAGGAAGAGTGGGAAGGGTGGTGAACAGGAGTCAGTTTTGGCTCCTTTCTTACTCAGGCCAGCGCCGGAGCACAGCTGCGCTCCACCCAGGGTATCCGCTGCCAGTGTTGGGCTGGGTGAAGCAGCGGCACCACCCTCACGCCAGGGCTGGAGCTCCGGCCGCAGTCAACACTGCCAAGGCCAAAGATGGCAGCAGCGCAAGCTGAGAGGGGCTCACACGAAAACGCCTGCAAGCGGGCGGGGACTCCAGAGGACAGGCGCTGTGACCTGGGGCTTCTCCAAGAGCAGCAGGGGGCCGCTGGGGGAGGCCATGTAGCAAGTACAACATGGACGAAGGGGAAATTTAGACATTCTTGGGCGAAGGAAAACGAAGAGAATCGGTCGCTGGCAAGGCTGCTCTTAGAAGTGCTGTGACAGTTTTCTCGTCATTTTGATGGGCCCAGAGGTGAGTGGGCCAGCGCTGATGAGTTCCCTGCTGAGTGGAGAGTGAGGAGGCGGGCCTGGCTGGAGGCACGGGACGGCCCTACCTGGGGACCTCGCCTGGTGCCTGGCCCTTCGCTGCTGTCGCAGGCCTCTCTCTCTGCTTCCCAGCGTGGTCCCTCCTGTGACCTCCTGCCACGTGGCTACCACACAGGTCCACAGTGGAGCCAGCCCACCACGCGCTGAAGCCTCCGGAGCCAGAGGCCAACGGGCTGCCCTCCTTGTGGCTATTTTTCCAAAAGTCTGTGCTCATAGCAACGGCTGACCAGCACAAGCGCTTGGACCTCCAGAAAGGACAAGGAGCCCTGTATTTGGTAAAGATAAAACCCCTGATGCCATCTGATGTGCTTAATGTACAAGTAGGAAATAGGATGTGTTATCTTTAAAGCGGATGATTAAGAGTGAGCAGAAGTAGGGTCTTGCATTCTACTCCGGGGGTAGAGTTGTCACCCTGTGCATTATGACGTCATCTACACATATGTGGGTGGGATACCTAGGGGCATCGCCCCAAGCCCCTCAGAGCAACACGCAGAGACACAGGAAGTAAAAGGTACAACTCTAAAAGGTGCTTGCGCCCCCTTAGAAGGAAAGAGAAGCAAAACTCTAGACAGGAAGCAAACAGAGCACAGTGAAGGGAGGGCCGAATCCACGACATATCAACTTCCTTAATCAGTTTAAGCACAAAATTAAAGCACAGAGACTGCAGGTGCATCTTAAAGCTGGCCCAACAGCGTGCTGCCTTGGGGTAAACTCAGCGCACGGAGCCATCTAACCCTCGGTTAGGGCATGCCTCACACAGGCTCTGTGTCTGCCACGTGTGCTTTGTTTCCTGTTTTTCCTTCCCCCTTTCCATCCTCCTTTCCCGAGGCCCCCCCCCACAGCCTCTTTCTCCTGTGGAGAAAAGCCCAGGCTGCTCTGTGCACACGAGCTACCTGTGCCTGGGACGCGACGTCAGACAGGAAGGGGCGCGCGCGCGGTAGGCGCCTCCTCTCCGCGTTGCTGCCGATGGCTCAGTGGCACGCTGGTTTGCAAGCTGCATTTGTCCCACAGTTTTGAACCAGACAGCCACACTTGGGTTTATGTGGGAAAGAAGGCTTTGGCCACGTCTGTCACCAATGCAGAGCTTGGAAACAAAAACTTTTGCCAAACACAGTTGAGAACCAAACTGTGCAAATAAAGATGCTTTGAAACCAAGACACGGCTGTGTTTTGAGAGAATTCTATCAAGTCCCTACAGGAAAATTCCCTTTGTCCATAAATTATTCACCTGGCAGGCATGGTGGTGTGTGCCTATAAGCCCAGCACTTGAGAGGCTGAGGCATGAGGATCACAGGGGGATCGCTGCAAGTTCGAGACCAGCCTGGGCTACAAAGTGAGCTCAAGGTAGGCCTAAAGTGCACAGTGAGACCCTGTCTCTCAAAAAGATAATAAGTAAATAAATAAATGTATGTTACTTTTTGATAGCCATTAACTTGGTTTCCAGTGTTTTACCCCCCACAAGGATACTACAAACATAAAGACAGAAAAGTCACCACTGCCTGGGGGGGAGCTGGGGCTAATCTGCTCCCGGCTGCCAGGGACAGCAGCTCCAGCTCAGGCACTTCCTGACCTTGGAGAAGCCCAGGCGGTCCCGAGGCCCTTGGCCGGGACCATAGGGGAGGGCAGCCATCCGCCCAGGCTTTGTCAGGAGGAAGGGCAGAGTGGGGACAGGGACACCTAACAGACCCCCTCACCCAGAGCAGAAGCACAACCAGGCCCCCTCCAGGAAGAACCAAACGAGCCAGGCCATGCGATCCACCATTCTGTCCTTTATTCAGCTTCCTGCTGAAGGAAGCCCGGGCTCAGCCCCCACCCCAGGGACCCCGCCCCGGGCACAGTGCCCCTCAGAAGCACCTCCTCTGGACCACAGATGCCCCGAATTCCTTGAAATCAGCCGCGGTGACCCACATCTGCTTGAAGCTGCTCAGAGAGGTCACGATGGAGGCCCCAATCCAGGTGGAGAACCAGCGGTCGGGCGGCGCTGTGATTTTGATGGGCGTCCCCTTGGGCACCAGCGGCTCCAGCTCCTGCAGCAGCCGGTCGTCCAGCCCCTGGAACAGCGTGGTGCCCCCCGACAGCACGATCTCCCCGAACAGCAGCTTCTGGATGTCGGTGTCGCACTTGGCAATGCTGTTGGACACCATCTTGGACAGGCCCGGGCTCTGGGCGCCGGCCTGCTCGGGAGAGAACAGGACCTCAGGCGCCTGGAACAGCTGGTCACCGAGGTAGATGGTGTTCCCATCGGGCAGCTTGTACTCCCGCAGGACGTCCTCCGGCCGCCGGCTCAGCTCCTTGTTGGGTTCCGAGGCCACATAGCAGAGCTTCTCCTTGATGTCGATCACCAGGGCCTTGTCCAGCAGGCAGGAGAATGTCCGCCCGTCAGCCTGGAGGAGCCGGGTGAGCTGCTCTGTGATGTCCCTGCCCGCCACATACAGCTTGGCCACAGCGTGGGGCAGGGAGTAGCCTTCGAAAATGGGGACAGCGCAGGTGACGCCCTCCCCGCTGTCCACCACCAGGCCCGTGACACAGGCCGAGGCATACAGTGCCAGCACCGCCTGGTCCGACAGGTAGAATGCGGGTACCCCGAAGCTCTCGAACATCACCTGGGCCATCTTCTCACGGCTCTCCCTGGGGTTCAGCGAGGGCTCCGTCATCAGCACCGGCTGCGCGCTGGGCTTCACGCCCAGCTCCCACTCAAACAGGTGCTGCCACAGCCTCTCCGCGTCGTCCCAGCCCACGATCAGGCCCCTCTCGATGGGCATGTGCATGTCCAGTGTCTCCTGCCTGGACAGGGCCTCGTCCCCCACGAGATATGTCTTCTGGTGGGGCCCTGCCAGGGACGGCTTGACCTTCAGGTGCCCCACGACAGAGCTGAGCACGTGGCGAGGACCAATCTCCCCCGACAGCCCAGCTTTGCAGAGCCCAGAGCCATTATCAAAGATCACGGCTGGGGAGTTCAGGGCTTGCGGGCTCGACATGCCTGCAGCGCACCCCTCTGTAGTCACCGGGCAAAGACAGCCACTCCCCACTGCCTAGGTCACAGTGGGCCCCTCAGAAGGCGAGGGGCACAGGATTCCGCAGTGCCCAGCCGGGGTCTTCCTACAGGGCTAGCAGGTGGCCCCAGGCCCAGCACCCCACACACCCACCTTCTGTGTGCCTAACACAGACTTCACCTGTAGCTCAGCCAGAGGCGCTCCAGGGCAGTGGTCCCTGAGGTAACAATCCAGCCTGGGCAGCGATTGTCCTCAAGCCTGGATGTGGGGCGCTGCGCCCCAGGGGGATGGCAGGCTGGCCTGGGTCCTCACAAAGCAGCGAAGCCACCCCGCCAGGCATGTCTGCTTCTCCCTTTCCCAGGCAGTGAACCAAGCATCAGGTTAGAGGGGCTTCACCCCATCACAGCAGGCACCCTGGAATTTCCTTTTTGCTACAGATGCCTCCAAGAAGGCCTCGGGGATTACCCTGCCCTCTGTCCTGCTGGCTCTGACTCTGGGTCCCACAGTAGACAGAGGCCAAGAAAGCCCCACCTGGGGAGCCTGTGTCCAGGGGCCCAGCTCTGTTCTGACCCAAGTCAGGGCTCCTCAATTTCTGCAGACAGCAGAGGCCAGGACTGGAAGGGGCCCGGTCAGGACTGAGGCCTGGAGTGCTCGCCAGGCCCTGCTACCTGGTACCTGGCAAGGAAGGGCAGTGAGAGGGAACCCGTGGGCTCAACTGGCCCTGCTCCTTTGCGGCGAGGCGGCCTTGGAAAACAAAGCTCTCCTGACCCTTCCACCCCCTCCAAAGTCCCTCTGCAACCCAACCCCTCCTGCCCTCCTGCAGAGAACCCTGGGTCCCATATTCCTCAGAGTCCCCATGTTGAATCTATACCTAGGGGCCGGGGAGATACTCAGTGGAATAAGTGCTTGTCTGGCAAGCGCAAGGTACTGAGTTTGATCCACGGTACTCAAAAGTAAATAAATAAATCTGCCCCCTGCTGACCCGTGACAGCTGCCACAGGCAGTGGCCCAGACGCACACTGTAGACACCTGGCACCGTGCTAGTGTGGGCTTGTGACACGGTGTAGACTCAAGCCAGAGGCTTTACCAGGTGGCTCTGGGCCACCTCCGCCCCAGGGCATTGATAAAGCCTTGATCACCATCAGAGGCTTTTCCTCAGACGCCGCCAAGGAACCCACTCAGAGCCTCCTTCACACCAAGCAAGGCCCTGCCTCCCGTTAGCTGGGCCACCATGCCTGGCTCGCTTGTTGCCATGGACTCTGGGGTCCTGCTGGGAAAGTCTCGGGTGTGGGGTGCCCTCTGTGGGGCCCACTGCGGCAGTGTGGTGCACAGCTCTTCCTTGAGCTCTGTCAACCTGACCAGACTGAGCATCCCCAGGCGCCGTCCACACTCACTGTGGGGCTGAGCTTTGGGGTCCTGCACCTTGGGCATGACCAGGCGGGTTGTAGCGGGGACAGTGCCTCAGGGTTCCCACCTACTCGTGTGGCAGTGCCTGTGTGGGCAGTTCTAGGCGCTGCTAGAACTTTCTTCCATGATCTAACTGATCCTCAGGGGAACACAGCAGGGACAGCCACTAGAGACTTCAAACTTGTCAGCAACATGGTGGGCAGGAGAGGAGAAGCAGGTCAGGTACAGAGCGTCTTGGTCAGGGCCTCTGAGGGGCCTGGTGGCCCTGGTCTGCATGCACATGGAGATATGTGGGGGGACAGAGAGCTAGTCCTGGGCTGTGCAGCATGGACAGCCTCGGTCCACACAGGGAGCTGCGGTCCTGTGGCCCCGGATGCTCCCGTAGCACAGGACGGCAACATCCTGGGGGCCGTGCGTCACGTGGGGACACACTAAGCAGCCCACCCCCCACGTCAGGCCTGGCTTCCTCCTCAGCCTCTAGGGGACTGGGCTGTTTCCACCCCTGGACAGGTGTTCCCAGCCTTGTCCTGGCCGGAGGCCCTAGGACCCTGTGGGAAGGTGCCCAAGCACTTCAGGTCCTGTCTCAAGGGGCCCCAAGCCTCTTCCCGCTGGTCTCCCTGCTGAGCCGAGCAGGTGCTATCCTGTGCCCGCATCTGTTCCCCTGTACCCCGCCACCACTGCCACCGCCTCTGATCCATCCCAACACTGAGGAACACCCCTTCCTCCTCCACCACCACAACAGCTGGAAGCTCTGGAATGGGCCTTCCGGGGCCCCGAGGGGACTCTGCATGCACTGGATCCTGGCTCTCGTTTCCAGGTCTCCCGAGACCAGCTGCTCCGTGGGCAGCCCTGCCTGCTCAGGGCAGTGTCCTTTGCCCACTCATTGTCCGGTTCCGCTCACTATTGTCCCCCTGGTCTAAAGACCAAAGCACTGAGGAGCCAGGACTCCCTTCGGGTGTCACCACGCAGCCACCCGTGGGTTTATGAGCCGCAGCACAGCCTACGTGAGAGCCCGCTAGCTGGAGCTTCCCCTGAGGCGGAAACTTGACCCAGGCCTCCAAGCCTCCCGGACCCCTCACGGCCCTGAAGGGAGTCCCGGGCTTCCCCCCCACTCCCCCCTCGGAGGCAAGACGCATGGACCGCGGGCCCAGGCACAGAGCTGGTCACCCTGTGATGGACCCAGGCATGGCCCAGGCACAGGAAAGGAGGCCTTCTCCTCCTCTGCCTCCAATTAGAAGCTGCCTGCATTTGCCACCCCCACCAGGAGCCACCAAGCCTCATAAATCGCTTGAATGAGTTTATGTGGGTGAGCGGCTGTAACTCCATCCTGTGGTGGGCGGGAGCACAGACCTTGAGCGGGGCCACGCTTCCGGTCTCCAGGAAAATGCACGTTCGTTTCTGCGCTGGTGAGCACGGCCACCACCCTCTCCTGTTCCTGCAGAGCCCCCCTTGCCCCACGGGCCCAGGGTCTGGGAAGCGGCCAGGTGCTCAGACCTGGGATTGGTGGACCTGGCCACTGGGCGCCCTTGGCCCACTGGCGTGCACTGGAGTACCTGGCCCCTGGCCCTGGCTCCAGGCCTGACTGTCCATCCCGTTGTCCCCGGCTCCACTTGTCACTGGTGCCCAGGGCCTCTGCCACTAAGTGACCAGAAGACTGAGCTCATTGGCGCTGCTGATAGCTGATGGCCAGAGCCTCGCATGGGGGGCCTGGCTGCAGCCCAAAGCAATAGGATGGGCTGCACGAGGCGCTTGCACCTTGCTAGCCCGCACCCCTGGGGGAGCCCAAGCCCCGCTCAGCTTAGCCCTTTTGAGGCTCAGAGGTGAGAGCTGTACCACTCACCCCTCAAGCCTTCCGTCCACTCGCACACACCCACTTCCCTCTCTGTCCTTCCTCTATCTGCCTACTCTCCCTCCCATCCACCCCACAGCAGGCCACCTTTCTGGCCATCCACCCATGCACCCATGCACCCACCCTTCTGCCCTTCATCTCCCATGTACCCATCCATCTACTCATCTGCCTACCTGCCCGTCAGCCAGTCCACCTTTCTGGCCATTCACCCATGCACCCATGCACCCATCCACCCATCTACCCATCCACCCATGCACCCATGCACCCATGCACCCATTTACCCATCCACCCATGCACCCATGCACCCATGCACCCACCCTTCTGCCCTTCATCTCCCATGTACCCATCCATCTGCTCATCTGCCTACCTGCCCGTCAGCCAGTCCACCTTTCTGGCCATTCACCCTACCACTCCTGGGAGCCAAACTGACCATCCCCCTGCTGGTCCACCTCCCTCCTTGGTAACCTCCAGGCTGTGAGAGTCCACAGCGCCTGTATTTTCCAGCCCAGCCCTCAAGAGCCCTCTCTGCTCTGCTGTTGCCCTTGGGCAGTGTGCTTGGAGATGACAGAGAGCCCTGGGGTGCCTGTGTCTCCTGCTACTCTAGCCCTCAGAGATCCAGGGATGTGAAGACCTAGGGCCCCCACCACATGGACGGGCGAGGCTAGGAAACAGGGACATCCAGCCTCCTGGGATGCAGCTGGACTCAGCAGTACCTGTTGTCTGGCCTCCAGCTCCCCTCTGAATCTCCATCCAGCCACTGGGATGGTGCCTGCCTGGAGCGGTCACCCCCTTGCATCTGTGCAGGGGGAAGCAGATCCTCCTGGTGACCCAGGGTGGTAGTGTGGCCTCACTGGACAGACAGAAAACCCCGAAGAAAAGGCTGCATAGGAGCCAGAAGATGGAGGCATGGCAGGAACCCTGAGCTGGAGATTGGGGAGCCCAGGCTCTAGTGCCAACAGAAGGCCGCAGCAGCGGCTTCCTGGGCTCTGGGGTTGGTGTCTAGTCACAGCTGCCCAGGGCCACCTTGGCAGTGTCCATGTGGGTTCAGCCACCAGCGTGGGCCATGCTGGGACCCACGCCCACATTCCCGCCACCCAGGTCAGAGCAGGTGGGCACAGCCACCTGCTGGTCCAGAGCCCAGGTAGTTGAGGGACCTGTCTTGGTCAGCTGGGCCATCCCACAGACAGGGATGGCTGTCTCAGCTGGGAGGCTGAGGTTAAGATGAGGCACTGGCTCTGCCAGGTGGCACAAACCATCTCCTGCTCTGCCCACGTGGCACTGATGGCGGCCTGGAGGCGTGGAGGGCATGCATCTGCACCCCTGCTCAGTAGGGACGTCTCATCTGCCAGTGCCGGGCACCGCGGGGTCAGGACAGCAAATGTGCTGGCTCATGGGGAGGGGCCCCAGCTTGGGGAGGCTGGCGGGCACCTGGCTGGGTCCGAGAGCTCCCTCTCCCCACCTACGCCAGTGCATCCTGCTCAGTCCTAATGCTTCGAGATCTTCCGTCCTAACTTATGATCAGGCTTCCCCCGACTGAGATGTGAAGGGAGAAGGCTCAGGGCTCTGATCCCTGCATGGATAAATTCTCCCGGCCAGAAAGGCAGAGCCCAGACCTCTGGCCAGTCCCCCTGTGGCCCTCAAAAAAAAGAGCATTTCCCGCCCCCTGCTGGTGCCCAGGTAGAACTGCTGTGGAGTCTGAGGAGGAGAGGTTCTGGGTTAGGGACAGGAGCTGGCTCGTCAATTTCTTGCTAAGACAGGACACTGGGGGAAGGGGAGGAATCAATATTTACTAAATAACGGGAAAACCACCTTGCCTCAGCGGGGAGAAGCTCTATTTTCAAGTGTGTTAAGGGTGATTGCCCAGAGGAAGGCCCCACCAAATGAGCCGGCGTGCGGATGGGCAGGGGCCCGTCCCCAGGAGCACTGCCGAGCGCGTGTTGCTGTGCTCCCTCCGACCGGACACAGCCAAGCTTCGGGTTTTAAATAGTTTTATAGCATTTCAGATGCGGCTTTGCAGCCCAGGCGGTCCCTGGAGACGCTGAACAGACTTCTACACTTAGCCAGTGATAAATAACCGAGAGCGCACAGGGCCCGGAAGGATTCCGGATTTAATTCAAATAATTTAAAATCTAATGTTGAAAGAGCTCTCTGCATTCACGGGCCATGCTGGTTTCCAGCTGGAGAAGGAAAAGGCTTCGTGCTCGGGGGTGAGGTGAATGGGGTAACCTCGGCCCACACGGCTGCTGCTCCCCGCCAGCGTGGCCACTCTCTGGCTACGAGTGCAGGAGCTGTGCTGGGAGCCTGCCGTGGGGAAGGCGAGGTCATCTCCCCGGATTTCAGGTTCAAGTGGGAGGGTTTGGGCCCCGGCCAGGGTGCTGCCTCCCAGCTCTGCCGGCAAGGAGGCACGGCTCTCAGACATCACTTGGGACAGCGTGGGGGGCTCCCAGTGCCAGAAGGGCACATTAGACACAGAACAGCCACCCCTCCCCCTCTGGGCCTGGGCTGTGCTATGGACCAGGCCATGCCCAGAGCCATGGTGACGGCGAGGGCCAGAGTCCCCGGCTGGCCTGTCCCCTCCCGCCGCGAGGGTCCTACCTGGGACGGCAGCTGTTTGGGTAGAGAGCTGAGCCCAGAACCCAAGGACTGGCACACCCTGGGCACAGGTGGGAAGGGCCCCGACGCTCCCGTCTGCCCAGAACCTCTCGTAATGGGCTTCACTGGGTCTTTGCAAGGTAGCCAGGTGAGCCAAAATGAGGTCGGGCCAGTGTCCAGGGAGGACAAGGCAGAGGCTTGGGACACCATGCAATGGTAGAGGTAGCCTGGGAGTGCAATAACCAAGGAACACGGAGGACTCCTGGGAGCTGCTGAGGGCCAGAGACAGATGCGCAGGTGCCACCATAGCCCTGGCCCGGTCACACCTGGGTGTGCGCAGCAGGCTGCCAAAGTATTGTAGTAGGGCAGCCGGGGAAACAGGCTGACCCCTGGTCAGAGTCGCAGGGCCACCGCCAGCTCTGCCTCCGCTGCCTGCTGCACCTCCTGGGGAGGAGACTCCCCTCCTCCCTGCTGAGCTGCTTTGGGGCGCCTGGGCCTCTCCTGTCACCTGTTGGTGGAAATGAAGCTGCAGCTCCAGCTGCCGTGGGCGGCCGGGGGTTCCCTCCTCCTCCTCCCCGATGGCTGCCTTCCTCTGTAGGAGTGCGTCCTGACGCATCTCCCGGGATGGTGACTGGGCAGAGCTGGGGCAGCAATCGGTGCAGAACCCCGTCTCCGAGCTGTCTTAGAGTCTGGAGGGCAGGGGCCAGAGTTCTCTAGAACATACCAGCAACTGACCTCTCAGGGCTCCTGGGAGCTCCCGAGGGCCTGCCATTCCCAGAGGCCACCCTCTACCTGCTGAGAGGGAGGAAGGCACAGACTGGGCTGGCCCGGGATCAGGAGACAGAGCTGCTGCAGCCCAACGGTCCCCTTACTCTCTGGCCCAGCCCTCAGGCCATCTGTAGAAGCAATTTACAGCTGTCCTTTGGAGTGAGTCTGTCCGAAACAGCAGCCCAGCAGCTGGCCAGGCTCCCATGGCCCCTTGAAGCATGGATGGGAAGCTGGACCTGGCTGTCCCTGCACAGGGGACTCAGGAGGTCACAGAGCATCAGGGACAGATGCCACACCCTTCACACAGCAGCTGTTCTCTGTAATGAGAAGGCTGGCCGAGGGCAGCACACTGGGCCCTGCTACCCACACTGCACAACCGAATTGCTCCCGTGCCTGCCTACCTGCATGGAGCCGCGAGGTATGGGTGGGCACACCGGCTGGCCCGTGGGTCCCACAAGACAGATCTGCAATGAAAGAGTCCTCGCTCATCCGAGGCTCAGGCTAACCCGGCGCCCGGGTCTGGGAGCACAGCCTAACTGCAGCTGACTGGCTCCCACACTGGCCAAGGTTTCCCGACCACAGCTGGGATAAGCAGAGTGAGCGCCTCCCTGCCTGGTCCCCGAGACAGGAGGCTGCAGCGTCCATGCCGCTGGGAGCCTCGCGGCACAGGGACTGAAGTTGCCCGCACACGCGAAGACACCAGCCAGGTCGCTGGCCAGGGCGGGCTAGGAGGGCTCAGATCAGGGGGGTGGGCAGCAGTTGGGACAGAGATGACAGCCACGTGCCCAGGCACAGGGCCCTCGTCCCGGGATGTTTCCTCCATGCTTGGACCTTGGGAGCCTTGTTAAAGGCTACCAGGCAGGGCTGCAGCCCACATGCCCCTGTGCCTCGCTGGACCATCCCATCCATTTCTCTGTCCCACGGCAGAACTGCCATCCCCGGGGTAGTGTCTGCCGCCTGCATCCCCAGACACCGGTGTGGACAGGCTGGACAGGTCAAGGACGGCTCTGGACCACTTAGCCACAGCCAGGCTGGGTGGATAGAAACATCAGTTTGGCACAGCTGTTCTGGTTGTATGTATTCGTCTCCCCAGAGCCTCCTGCAGTCCTGGCGCAGCTTCTAGAGGCTGTGGCTCACCCATGACCCGCCGGGCTCACGGGGTGAGTGCCGCTGGGGTCTTGGGAGTGAGGACTGCACCCAGCCCGGGGCGGGCACCCTGCGTGCGACTTAAAGGACACAGACCTCCCTTGGCTCCCTGCTCTCTGCCGCCACCACGAAAGCCTGCCCTCCACCATGAGCCACTCTGCCTTGGAGCCAGTCAAGCGTGGACTGAAACCTCCAGTAACTGTGAGCCAAATAAACCTCTCTTGCCTTCCTTTTGAGTGTCGGGCATTTGTCCCAATAACGAGAGATGAGAGTCTGGGCCAGCGGCTCTTGGTTCCCTTCTTGTCGCTGGGCTCAAAACCCAATCCCCATAGGTTAAAGGAAGAAAGGTTTATTTAGGGTCCCAGCTTCTAGATGTTTCATTCCTTAACTGGCTGGCTCTGAAGCGGGGCAGCACGGCAGAGGGGCCTGACAGAACGGAGACAGCCCATGGCGGGGCGGGCAGCAGGCAGCCTCCAGGCCACGGCCAGCGCGACCCCTCCCCCAGCCAGGCATCGTCGCCCATGTGGCGCCCGACGCTAAGCCCATTAGGGGAGGGTTCCTGCGTCGCACACGCATGACCTAGCCTCCCCCAGAAGCTCTGCCTATGAGAACGTGAGGCTTTGGGGGATGTCCAGATGGAAAGCAGAACAGATGCTGTACGTAGAAAGAAAAACAGGAAAGTGGCCATGGCATGAGTAGGGTGGCAGGGCGAGGCCCCAAAGATGAAGCAGAGTGCTACCTACGAGACACGGAGCAGAATGCTCCTGCCTGCACAAGACTGACCCGTGGAAGTCCCGGAGCAGGACGACACGGCCCGTCCCGGCCCTCTGCTCCTCCCAAGCTGGCTGGCTGGCGCTGATTCTGAGCAGCACATTTCAGAAGTCCCTATTGGGTCCACCAATAACAAGCGCTGGAGGGCCTGTGGGGAAGAGGAGCCCTTCTCCCCTGCTGGTGGCAAGGTAGACTGGTGCGGCCACCGTGGAGATCAGCCGGACTCTCCTCAGAAAGCCAGCGTTGGAGGTCCCCTTCAACCCAGCTGTTCCCCGCCTGGATATTTTTCCAGGAGAACTAACAGCTTCATTCCACAGCAATACATGTGCAGCACATAGATTGCAGCAGTTTTTCATAGCTAAATCTTGGAAACAACCCAGACGCTCATCAGCTGAGGAATGGTATTTTTATACACTGGAGTATTACTGAGCTATGAAAAAAGACTCGAGGCTGTTATAGGTAATTGGATGCAACTAGAGATCATACTCATAAGTGAAATAAATCAGACCCGCATGTGCAAGCATCGTACTGTCTCCCTGGTGTCAGAGCCTGAACGAGTAAAGGAAATAGAAAAGGTGCAACAGACACTGTGGGAGGGAAAGGAACTGCTCAAGGGGAAGGGGCAGCTGGGGTGAGGGCGAGGAGAGCGGGAAGTGCGCGTGTGCACGCAGGAGCGCTTAGGTGCGCACCGCTCACTTCTGCTGGTCTGTTCAAAAGAGCAACTCATGCTTTTTTTATTTTTAATTTTTTGACCAATTTTGCATGCTTGTATCTGATAAGCTAAATAACTAATTTGAAGACAATAGTATGCAATAAAACAACAATGGTTTAATTCCTATAATCTTATTTAGTAAAATCTATATCATTTCTATGTTTTTAGTATTTCTTATTCTAAGAAAAAGAAAGTTCCTCAGGAAAGCATCCCTCCCGAGCCCGGCATGGTGGGCATAGGCCCTCTGAGCCTCAGCCCTTGCCCCTGCTCCCTGCCTGGGGCACTATGGCCACTTGGCCCGGGCTGCTGAAGAGGAGACTCTGGGCTCAGCAGTATCCCTTGCAGAGCCCCAGGGCCCTCCCATGCTGGCTGAGGGTCTGCAGCTTCGCCAAGCCACCACTACCTCAGGGACAGAAGCAGGGCTTGTGACCCTGTGGCAGCCCCTCCCCATGGCCCAAGTGCCAGGGAGCTGGCATGCCAAGGCCCATCACTCCCTCCTAGGGACCTCCAGGACCTCTGCAGGTGACAGCCTCCACAGGACAGTCACCGAGTGTGGATGGAGTGAATGTGAGTGACTACCAAAGTCCTAAGCATGGTTCTGTGTGTTAGATGCTATGTGTCCTGGCGTCCAGGACCCCATGGGTCAGCTTTCTAAGCCTGACCTTCCACTAACTATTCTTAGCCTGGTGGTCACCCTTGGCAGACTCCCCGCCTCAAGTCCCGTGTTCCCTCCCCTGGTGAGCCCCTGCTCTTGTCACCTTCTACCCCTCAAAGACCCTCTTCCCCTTGCTGACCGTCCGCCCCTTGGTGCCATGCACCCTCCATATCACAGGGCTGCCTCTCGCTGCCACACACACCCTTCTCTTCTGCAGTGGTGCAGATGGCTCCAATCCATGTGGCTTCCTGGCACTTCTGGGGTGTACCCTGGCCATCCAGGCCCAAGACAGAGGGTCCCCAACTTCTCCTGGCCTCTGCGGTCAGTCCTACTCTGAGTGCCTGTGATCTTTGAGCTGTCCAACGTGATCCCAGCCAGGGACACACTCTCCGTGCACACCTAACAAGTACCACAGCCTCACTGTGCTGGGAGACGGTGGCACAGTGTAGGGCACCTGGCCTGGCACTGCTGGCCTGAGCCGCTGACGGGCACCAAGTCCGTGTGGGCACCAAGACCAGAAAAAACCCAGTGGTTTCTCAGTGGGGGACAAGCAGCCCCGACTCTTGCACTCCTGGACATGGCAGAGTGCGTGTGGCTGGGGGCAAGACGCCCCCACAAAGAGGCAGATCTCAGGCTCCAGGGAGCAACAGGAGGGGCACCGCAGAGAGTGCCCCACCTTGCAGAAGTGTGTCTGGGCCCTGCTGACCTGGGCAGGCTGGAGCCTCTGTCCATGGCCGCCCCCGGCTGCGCAGACAGAACTCGGTCAAGAAGGCCGAGGCAGAGCTGCTGCACTTCCTACCATGGCGTTGCTGTCTCCTCAGCAAAGCCTGGGAAATGTGTGCGCAAATAACTCATAAGTCAGATGGAGCAGAGGCGTCAGCCGCTTCACAGGATCCAGAACGCAGGCTTTGCGTGAGCAGCCACGGGGAACTGCCACTTGAACAAACCTGGCAAACCAGAACAACAGCCACGAATGCTCTGGGTGGGAGAGGAAACTCTGATTTCCAGAGTCACCACACCCTACTATTTAAAATACCCTCTTGTCAATAAGATCTTATGAGCTATGCAAAGAAACAGACTATATGACGCATGCACAGGGCTCGAAGGGTCAGTGGAGACTGTCCCCAAGGAGGCCCGGGGGTCACAGTCACTACGCAAGGGCTCCATTGGCCACTGGCTCAAGGAGCTTAAGGCTTCTAAAGAACCAAGAGAAAATACAACAGTGATGCCTCACCAAAGCCCGAGTCAGCGAATCGACAGACAGGAGACCAAGAATCAAACTGAAATTCTGGAGTTGGAAAGTGTAGCAACTGAAGTGGAAAATGGGCAGGCAGGCTCCTCAGTAGAACTCAGCCGCAGCAGAGTGGATGGGCTTGAGGTTGGGCAAACTGAGACCCATGCTGCCTAAGGCTGATGCAAACCGTGAATCCACACATTCAAGGGGCTCGATGAATTCTGAGTTTAAAACCTCAAGGAATCCACGTCTAAGTGTGTGACACTCGAACTGTCAAAAGGCAAAGAGACAGAAGTGAAAGAACTCGTTCTATCAATTGCATGTCATCCTGACATTTAAGGCTGACAAAAACATCAGAAAACTACAGACCAACATGCCTTAGACTGATGTAAAAAAAAAAACTTCAAAAAATACTGATCATTCAAACCCAACAACATACAGTAAAGCCTGTACAGCATGGCAAGGTGGAATTTATCCCAAGAAGGTAAGGTTTGTTTAGCACATGCAAATCATTTACTAAAACATCTGACAAGCTGGCTTCCCAGAACAAAGACATTCACTGAGTTCACACTTTAGGGGGTGCAAAGCCAAGATGTGGACGCAGCCCTGGCCAGGCCCTCGTGGCAGATGGTGGTGTGGACACAGAGGCGGTTCACATCTTCACACTGGGACCCAGGGAAGAGCTGGGCAGCAGCCTCCCCATGAGAAGCCCCCGGGGTCCTGGCCATGGCGCCTCCACTCCCCCAAGGGCGTCTCTCCTCACCAAGGACCACCCACGGCCCTACCCCCACAGGCCAATGCCTCCCAGCACTGCACTCTGGACATCCAGCCCCTGACACGTGAGTCCCCAAGCACACCCCCCAAACCATCCGACCCATATCAATGCAAATCCCAGCTCTGGACACAGAATTCGCCAGGGAAGTGTTCTTGGAAGAGTGGCTGGCCCTGCTGCCAGATGAGAGAGATGCCAAGTGGCCCAGGGCCTTGTGATGCCGGAGGCGAGCAGGTGCTAGGAAGGCTCTTTAGTGGGGGCCGCGCCTAAGGGAGAGGGCGCCAGTCAGGAAGAGCCATCCTCCACCAGGGCTGGGGAACTCAGTGATAAGACAAATAGGATGACACTGCGCTGGACCCCAGTGGGAGGCATCTGTGAGCCCGTGAGTAGATGAACGGGTGAGTGGGGAGAGGGAGCACCGCCTCTTCCAGAAACCTCTCAGTGAAGCGATGCACGGTGAGAAGGGGCGAATCTATAAGGCGACACTAGACAACGACAGCAATAGTTGCTTCATGAAGGCTGACGTTAGCGGGTAAAATTTAAGAACAAATAATATGCCCATATACCTTCTAGGAGTCGCCTAATTCTCATTACAAACTGACAATAGTAACCCTAAAAAGCCTGGTGGATACCACCCTACGACGGGTCGAGGTCAGCCTGCTGCCCACTGACGACGCTTCCTGCCCCCTGTGGGAAGCCCTGCAGGGTTCTGTGCCCCAAGGCTGGCCACAGTCGGGTTCCACCCCAAACGCTTGGCCTGCGCCCCTCCGAAGTGTGCGAGCCTTGCATGGCAGGAGGGCTGACACGGGCAGGTCAGGTGAAGGCTGGGAAGTCACACAGCTACAGATAAGCCACGCTGGCCCGGGCCCAGGACAGGGAAGCACGCTGAGCCCGTAGGCTCCCACCAAAGTCCGCAGCTTGGCCTGGAAGAACCGACTAAATGAGAATAAAAATATCTCGAAAATTCTTTGGCCTTAAAGATTATTCGAACTATATTCACATAACGAAAGCATTGTAGAAGTCTTTAAAATAGTTAATAAATATGAAACCCCAGCTCTGAATAGATGTTTCAGAGAATATAAAGAAAGAATACCCCTTGCCTGGTCTTTCAGTGATATTAAAACCACTTTGATATTCTGGATCAAAAAATGACAGAGGAAGAAGGGAAGGCTCTGGGCTAAACTTACTGATGACCACAGGTTCCTCTACATCATAAACATTCGGTCCCACAGTGTGAAACGCACAAAGACACTGAAGGCCATCCAGGGGGATTTATCGAGGCGCGTGAGGGGGGCTTCACGTCCGGAAGTCTGGTTCCAGCAGGTCGCTGTCAGCAGCCCAGAGCTTGCTCCCGTCACCACGGTGGACAGCTGCCGCTGCCGCACAGTGGCCCTGCTCAGGAGCCTCGGAGGAGCCAGCTCCTCTGTTCTGTTGTCGTCACCACCCCCAGGGGTGACCCCTGCTGTCTGCATGAAGATGACGCCAACCTCTGCTGCACAACCAGCACTGGACAGGACTGGCGAGCAGCGAGGGAGAGCAGAGCACAGAGCGAGGCAGGACGCGGCTGGGAGCAGCACACGGCGTGTCTGCGCCGTTAGTGGCTTGGCAGCCTGGCCACAGCCCAGCAGGGGAGGCTGCGTGGGGCTTCTCTGGGCGGCCGTGCGCTGCGCTCGCAGCCAGGGCATCCAAGGCTGGCAGGGAGCGGATTTCCACCTAATTATCACCTTGTCTCCGAGCCTGGGTCTCCTCAGCGCATGGGCTCCTCTCCCAGACGTGCAGGCAGCTCCCACGCATCGGCAGCAGATGTTGATCCCCCGGCCCAACCCACCCAGCACACGACTGTGGCAAGAGGAGTCAGAAGGTGACAAACCGCAGGCAGAGAGCCCGTGGTGGGCCCGGCCTGGTCAGATGAGGGGCAGAGCTCCTCCACAAGGGAGATTTAGGGTGAGACATGGGATGGCCGTGTCACTGAGGACAGAGGATGTGGCAAGGCAGGGAGTGGGAACAGCCCTGGGAGCTGGCTGGGACAACTCCCACACAGAGCGAGGCCCCGAGGTCTGCAGCAGTCTTCCAGTGCCACACGAATGAGGGGCCTGGAGGGGAGGGAGGAAGCACACACTCCTTCTGGTGCCTCGTTCACAGCCTCAGAGACCCTGAGGCTGCTGCCCACAGGAAGCAGAGGAGGCAGGACGAGCCTGGCACCCCGGGCGACCTGCACACAGCACAGACGCAGCACAGCCTCTCCCTGCGCACATGGCTCCTCCTCAGTGATCCGGGCCTTGTAGGCTGGGGAGCAGAGAGGGACAAGATGAGTGCACAGGGGCCTGGATCCCGCCCAGGCTGGCCTCTGAGGGCGGGTGGGGCCTCTGGTGGCTTGAGCTGTGTCGACCAGGTAGGTTCAGGGAAAGAAAGACACTATCTGATCCCACAAGCAGGCAGAGCCCCACGCTGGGCAGACTGGAGCTCTAACTGTGAGAAGGCAGACCATGGCGTGCCAGACCTTGATCTCAGTGGCTCGGGAGTGAGGCAGGAGGGGAATACATTCAAGGCTGGTTGGACAGGTGGGTGGATGGACAGGTGGGTGGGCGACAGCTGCACAATTTGTTAGGTGAATAAGTGGGTGAAAGGGTAGATGCAGCATAGGAGGAAGAGTAGATGGATGGGGGGCAGACGGAGGGCTCTGCCTGAAGCAGACTCCTCCCGCCTGAGCTGCTGGTTATGCTGACAAATCCCACCAACAGCAAATGAGCTGGACCCCCCTCTCCTGTCCAACAGAAGCAGCACGGGAGCAGCCTGCAGGTCCCAAAGCAGTGGCATCTGTGGGCTGCATGGACAGGGGCTTGGAGTCAGGCAGGGCTGCTCCGGGCCCCCAGCGGCTCGTCAGCACCCTGCGTGCTCGCTGGGTAAGGTACAGCGAGCACCTGGCCTCATGGCGAGCGTAGCTAAGACCCAGGAGTGTGCAGCTGAGTGTGTCAGTGCAGAGAGCAGGGGCTCACGTCAGGGCAGCCCAGGCCACAGGTGGAGCTCAGCAGGGGACCGCACGCTGGCACCTCCCAGCACAGGGGCCACAGGCACTGGCCACTGTGAGACCAGGTAGAGTCCAGGAGTGGGTGTCCGGGCCAAGGTCCAGAGCAGACATCAAGTCCCAGGTCCGCTCAGCGAAGGGCAGAGGCCAGCATCTGCAGGAGCTGCTTGCCACGTGGTAGGCACCTTTTCACTGTCAGCCAAAGGACACAACCACAGCCCTGCAGGCCATGCGCCCATGGAGGCTTCCACAGAGGCCCGCCCGCTATGGTGTGCAGCTTTGGTGGGGGTTGTATGTGCCAATAAAAAAATAAAAGCTGCTATTAAAATCGAAGCGCTGGCACGTACCTGGTATGGATCGCGTGGGAGCTGCCTTTCCGCTGGAATTCACAGCATCTGTCCCAATTAGGCCTTGTTTTTGAGCTCGAAGATATTGGCCCGACCACTGGTGCTCTGTTAGGTACATGAATGGCACATTGTTCGGCCCTGCAGCCGCGGCAGACACCATTAAATGGCGCTGGGCCCAATTAGAAGTGGAGGTGGGCTGGCGGCGGGGGCGGGGTGACCCCCGGGCGCGTGCGGACGCAGGGAGGGGCGGCTACCGCGGCCCACGCATGGCGGAGCAGGCCTGGCCGGACAGCAGGCTGCGGGACGGACTGGTGGAGGCGAGGCTCACCCACCGCAGAGCCCAAGCGGGAAGGGATGGGGCTGACCTCAGGACTGCCCCATAGGGTCGGCCCCGGGCCACACCCACGCTCCCCCTCGCGCGCGCGCTCACACAGCGCGCAGGCGCTCGCACGGTGCGCACTGGTGACTCCAGGTGCCGAGCTAGGAGCATGTTGCCTGGCAATCTGCGTCTGCGTTAATGCCCAGAGCAAGACCCTGGCCTGGCATGTTCAAGGGTCAGGCCCAGCGGGGTCTGCTCACAGCTGCCTGGGCTCCAGATCAAAGGATGCTATCAGAAAACCAAGACTTACGGGCTGTCCTCACCCCACCCCTGCTCAGAGCCAGGGCGCCCACGGCTTCTCCAGGTCCACATAACACGAGGTCCCTTGGGCTGCCACATTGCCCCGTGAAAGCTGCTTTTCCCCTCAGAGTGAACTCAGTCAGGGAGTGTGGAGTTCCCACAAAAGCCTGCTATGAAGCCCTGGGTAGGCCGGGGCAGAGAGAAAGCAAGCATCCCCAGCCCCGGGGCGCTTTTCTCCTCCCTCTTGCCTGGGCTCTGGGGAGCACACCCTCGTCTTGCTGCCGAGAGGCCCCAGTCCTGCACACCCGCCGGGCTGCCAAGGGAGTATTTCCTGCACACTTTTCAACTTGCATTTCCAGACAGACCATTGTGGCACCACCACTCTGGGCAGACGCAGCCTGCAGAAGGCACCACATGGTAATGGCATCTAAAGTTTTCACAAACAAAAAATGGATAAGGAGAATGGATGATTAATGCTAGCTCGAGCCATATGAAAATGCTATTTTTGTCATTTGAAATGATTGAATGTCAGCAATAGCATATGGTTTGACTTGAGTACTGGATGGATGGAAGGAAGGATGAAAGGATGGGACGATGGAGGGATGGATGGATGGATGGATGGATGGATGGATGGATGGATGGATGGATGGGAGGGTGGATGGAGGGATGAATGGATAGATGAAGGGATGGAAGAATGGATGGTAGGGTGGATGGAGGGATGGATGGGTGGATGGATGGATGGATGGATGGATGGGAGGGTGGATGGATGGATGATAGATAGATAGATGGAAGGGTAGATGAAGGGATAGAAGAATGGATGGTAGGGTGGATGGAGGGATGGATGGATGGATGGGTGGAAGAATGGATGGTAGGGTGGATGGAGGGAGGGAGGGAGGGATGGATGGATGGATGGATGGATGGATGGATGGTAGGGTGGATGGAGGGAAGGAGGGAGGGATGGATGGATGGATGGATGGATGGATGGATGGTAGGGTGGATGGAGGGATGGATGGATGGATGGATGGGAGGGTGGATGGATGGATGATAGATAGATAGATAGATAGATAGATAGATAGATAGATGGAAGGGTAGATGAAGGGATAGAAGAATGGATGGTAGGGTGGATGGAGGGATGGATGGGTGGATGGGAGGGTGGATGGAGGGATGATAGATAGATGGATAGATAGATGGAAGGGTAGATGGATGGATAATAGTGGACGGGTGGCAGGTGGAAGGAAGTGTGTGGATGACAGGGGACAGATGGAGGATGGGTGTTGGATGGTGAATTGCATGATGAATGATGGGTGAGTGAACGAATCACTCTGGTTTGATGAACTGTTGAGCATAGGTTGAGACGTGTGATACAAAACTACTAGAAGAAACTAGGACAAAGTGGGAATTTAATGTTTTCTTTCTCTCTCTCTCTTGCTTTTTCATATTTTCTAAATCCTCTACAGTAAACATACATAGATTTCCAAATTTGGGGTTTGGGGAGGATTCTATACTCTGTCATTCCTGAAACAGAGAGCAGAAGAGCTCTGGTGCCCAAGAAGCTTCTGACCCGGGGGCTTGAAACACAGGGGCCTCTTTCTCCTCTTGCTGCATGGCAGCCCTGGTGACCTCATCCCGTGGCATGTAACTTGAGAGTCCCGCAGAGAAGTGTGGGGACTGATTGATCACTGTGCTGGTGTCCCCACCCGGGGGGCGAAGGGCCCAGCCTGAGGTGACAGCTGGCTGTGTCCCTCCCAGATGAGGGCCAGGAGCGACCCCACGTGCAGGCCGGGCTCCCAGCCTCCCCCCTCAGAGCCCTTTCAGCCTGCCCGAGGGCACCCTGGGTGGGCTGCAGTTGTCGTGCCTTCTCCACAAGGAGAAGACAGGCGGCGGAGAGGGCTGTCTGGGCATCCCTGGAGCTGAGGGGCTGGACGCCTGGCGGAGGACAAGGCCTAGGCCACGTGAGCAGGCTCCGCAGGGGGCCGCGCAGCAGCTTCCCCTGTCTGTGGTTTTGTTGTCTGGCTCCAGATCACAAGCAGATGTGTTTGACAAGTGTAGTGGGTGCGCGGTGGCCCTGGGCTCACTGCCCAGAAATCTTAGCTTTCCTGCGCCTCTGGGTCTCCAAGATGACCAGGTGGCTGAACCCCAAGCCAGCATCCAAGCCAGAGACAGCCAAGCAGAGGTGAGGCCCCAGGGTTTCTGAGCAGTCACCTGCCAAGGGCCTCATGTGGACAGTCATGCTTCCCGCATCCTGCAGTGACCCCAAGGCTGTAACCTACAGTTCCCGACCTCGTGTTACCCCGGGAAGATGAGGCTCCACGAGAGGGACCGAGTTCCAGGCCACGAAGCTTCTGGGACAAGGCTGCAAGGTGGCCCCTCCTGCCCAGCAGGCAGCCTCTCTGGCCAGGCCTGTGGCCCAGGACAGGCATGCTTCCCGGCCGCCAAAGGCCTCAGCCCAGCCCTGCCTTACCTAATGCAACACAGAAAGGGATGCTGAGAAAAATCGATCTCCAGGCAACCCAGCCATCTATTTCAGAGCAAAACAATTACCTTTGTGTTCAAGAGAAATGGGAGAAAGCACTTATTTAAATTGCTGTCTTCTAGCAGTATAAGGAGCTATTTTCAGACACCGTCAAATGTTTTTCCCTTCCTTTTTCTTCAGAAATCCACCTTCACCCCACCCTGCGAGGGCCAGCTTGCCATGCGGAACGCTGGCCCTGGCACATGGCTGCCGTCAGGCAGGGCTGGCCATCCCAGCTGTGGCCAGGAGGGGCTGGGAGGCCGCTGGGGACAACACCGTGGCACTGGGGTTGGGAGGGAGGAGATGGGTCGGGCCCCCCTCACCGAGGCAGTTAAAAAGTAAGTGTAGCCCCCAAATCACATTAAATATGTTAAGCAAACACACGGCAGGCGGCGTGGATATGAGGTAATTTCTCATAAATATTAATACCGGAGTTTTCCAACGGGCAAAATTAAAGAAACAAAGATGCCTCTTTAGCATGGGCCCTGGAACAGGCCCAGGGCTGGGGGCTAGGAAATCCAGCCCGAGAGAGACTTCTCGCCTGCTCTTGGCCCTGCCAGCGGGCTTGGCAGGAGGACAAACAGAAACAGCAGCTTGGGGGCCAGGGACCTGCCAGGCCCCCGTGGGGATCCCCTCACCGGGGCTCAGACCCCAGTGCCCAGCCCTGCAGCCAGGTCTGTGAAGGAGCTCAGACTCCAGGTGCCGAGTGGCCCCTTTCTGCTCCTGCCAGGGACCCCATTCCCAGGGCCAGGACTCCTGGGTCCAGAGTAGAGTTGATCCCCCATGGGGGCTCCAGGCCTCAGCCTCCCAAAGCTCTTGGGCTCTGGAGTACAGTGCCCGCCTGGGCACAGGGGTGTCCCTCAGGGGAGGCCTTGTCCCTCTCTTAGGACTCAGCCCAGGGTCCACTCTCTCCAACAGCCCCTGGATTGTGTTTCCATCCCGCTGGGCCCCGGAGGCTGAGGCAGGCAGAGGTCATCCGTCAGAAGGACCACCCTGCATGCCAGGCTTGCTCCAGACCGTCACCCTCGGCCCTCATGGAGAAGCACAGGGACAGCTGTCAGACTCAGTCTGGCCAATCAGGACCTGACCAGACCCAGAGAGGGACAAGACCGTCAGCCTGCCAGGGCTCGGCACCCAGAGCTGAGAGAGATGCACCCGCCTGCAGAAGGACTCACAGAGCCCCTGGCCTGGGCTCCTGCCTGGTCCCCAGGCCGTCTCCCTGACCCCTGCTCCCACCAGCGCCTGGCGTAGCTTGCCAGCCTGTAGGAGCAGGTGCGAGTGGGGCCAGGGAGCCAGGACTTGGCCCCAACCTGTGCCCGTAGCACCTTCCTGGGACTGGGTCTGTTTGCTTTCCATCTGAGCTGGCTAAGTTTAGAAATCTAACCCAGGCAGCAAGAACTCGGGCAAAGTTGGGCTGCTCAAAATTGGCGATGGGAAGATCTCACCCAGGGGAGCGAGGTGAAGGACCGCAGGTGGCTGGAGCATCTCGGGTCCCCGAAAGGAAGCACAAACCCAAGCGCTGTAAACTTAGAGCCCTGACCAGCCACTGTGTCCTTGATGTGGCGCAGAAGAGGCTTTCAGACTTCCACAGCCAGGAACAATTTGTTACCATGGACGCAAGAAGCCTTGGAGGGACTGGCAAAGGTTTGGGCAGGACCAAGCTGTCCCCGAGAGAGAAGATGGCATGCAAGAGCCTCAAGGGGTCAGCCACCACGCTCAGCCCAGGCTCCAAACGTTGAATGGAAAGCTCCGGAAGGGAGCAATTCACAGACTTTCCGTTGTAAGCGGCTCTGAGTACCATGAGGAAGCCCTTGTCACGATTTGTCCAGAGTGATTCCTTCTTTGCAGAGAGAGTCCTCCCCGTCCCATGTGTCTACACAACACGTGGTCCGCACCCGCAGGGCACCCAGGGCCTCAGGATGGCAGGCCTGGGGTAAGTCACCTCCGCTTTTCTTCCAAATGGCCCCAAAACATAAGAGTAGGAATGCTGGCAATTCGGTGTGGCAAAGAAAATGGTGAAGTGCTCCCTGGGGGAGTGCTCCCTGGGGGAGTGCTCCCTGGGGGTGTAAGGTGGTGGGACAGGGAAGTGCATTTGCTAGCCCCCATCCCAGCTCCCATTGTAGCTGCCCCATGCTGTCGGTTGGTGTCAGCTCTTGTGGTCAAGCTGTATTATGAATTGCTTAGTACACAGCAGAGCAGTGAGTACAGGCTTTGTTGCTCCTGGAGGGGTCCCCACAGCCAGATCCAGCTCCGCAGAACTTGGCTGAAAGTTGCTGGGGTTGGGAGACAGGTGAGTAAGGGACAGCAGGGGAAAGAGACTTGCGGGGCAATGGACCAGCTCACAGGGCAGCAGCATGTGAGTGTTACGCTCTGCCCACACTGACCAGATACATAGCTCTCGTGGGAGGAGAAGCTGAAGACCAGACCCAGGGCCTGGCCTGCACTGAGCTCACAAAATCACCCTGAGCTACACCCCAGCCTCCCAACCACACACTCCAAATGGTGCCATGTCTTGTGGGCCAACTACATACCTAAGCTGTTAAAAGAGAGAAAAGATCCTAGAGCAGGCCAGAATAGCTCAGCGGACTGAAGCTCCTGCTGCAGCAGAACAGTAGGACACACCGAGACAGGATTGAGACTGGGCGTGGTGCACACACTTGTAATTCTAGCACTTGGGAGGCTGAAAACAGAAGAATCACTACAAGTCTGATCTATATAGTGAGATCCTGAACACCCTATAGACCCTGTCCTAAAATTCATAGAAAGAAAAGATCATGAAACAGTGCCCACTCTTTAAGGGACACAGCCAACACCCAGGTGTGTTGGGCAGGAATGCTTCACAGTAGGGGCTGAGGGAACAGACAGATGGATAGATGGATGGATGGACAGATGGACAGATGGACAGATGGACGGACGGACGGACGGACGGATGGATGGATGGATGGATGGACAGATGGGTGGATGGACAGATGGATGGATGGACAGACAGATGGACAGATGGATGGACAGATGGACGGATGGACGGACGGATGGACGGATGGACGGATGGATGGACAGACAGATGGACAGATGGACGGACGGATGAACGGATGGATGGATGGATGAATGGATGGATGGATGGATGGATGGATGGATGGATGGATGGATGGATGGAGCCTCCTTGCCCCAGATCCTGGGTGGCCCTTCTTCAGATGAAGCCCTAGCTGGCCAGGACACACTGGTCAGAGCTGTTTCAGGCTGCTTGAACCTGCCAGCCCCAGATTCCTCAGATGCCCCCAGCCCCCAGCCGAGCTCCACGCTTGGAAGATTCCCGGGAGCCTCACTCGGGGTGGGTTATTTTTGGAAGCTGTTAATGATTCTGTTTGCCTTTCCAATGACCTCAAAAGTTCCACTGCCAGGGTCCCTCCCCTGCCCCACACACCCAGCCTCCCCACATCCTCCCCCAGCTCAGATCTGCAGGCAGCATCTCAGCAATGTCTTGGAAGACCAGAAGGGTGAGAGAAGGTCCTCCCTGTGGCCAGGGTAGCCCTGCTGCTGACCATGTTGCCAGCCTGCTCCCCTGCCTTGGCCTTTTGGCACAGACACTGTGTCTGCAGGTGTGGACCCTGCAGGGTGCTGAGGGGAGACGGGCATAGCTGGCTGTGCACCCAGGCTGGGCAGGCAGGGGGGCTGGCGAACCCTGGCCTTGCGCACTGCCTGGGTCACCTCAGCAGTGCTCAGGGGCGCCCAGCCCAAAGACCTGCCAGCGCCCTCACGCACGCTTTAGGGAACGTGTAGCAGTGTTTTATTAGCCCAAAGCCACTTTTGCCCTTGATTTCCAAGCCGCGTGCATTTATAAAGGAAATTTAATCAGGTTGTTTTTAATTCTCTCACACTTAACTCATCAAAATGCTATTTGGGGTGAGCGGGACCAACTGCGTGAGCCTCCCGGCCCAGCCCAGCAGTGGACCTCAGTGGTGCCCAGGTACCAGCCTCTCTGGAGCTGAGTCCTCCCCCGCCTTGGCAGGGTCCCTAGGCGATTCCCATGGGGATGTAGTGCACCCGCGTGCCCCCCAGAATCTCAGAGGTCCTGTGCCCCAAATCCAGCCTCCTAGACACCAGTTCTTCAGAGAAGTGGCCAGGGAAGAGTGCCCAGGGATGCAAGACCGCACGCTGGCGGCCCTGAGACCCCTCCTCATGACAGAGGATGTCAGGAAGGGGCGTGTGCAGCGTCCGCCATACTCAACCTGGACCCCAGCTGGGCTCCAGGGCACAGAGGCTCTGCTGATGCCGTCGCTGCAGGGACAGCCTGGCCCCGAGTGTGTCCACCTGGAATCCACACACATCTGCAGTCTGGGTGCCTTTGTCCCAACTCAGTCTTTTGCTGGGAGATGCCTGGTGCCTGAGGGGAGGAGGCCGCCCGTGCACCCCCAATCTGGAGGGCACAGCTGACAATGTGACTGGCTGAAGGAGGGACACAGCCAAGGCAGGCACCAGTGTGTAGGGGCTGCGCCCTGAAGGAGCTGCAAAGCTGCTGCAAATGGGGCGCGAAGCACAGTTGGCACAGGCAAGCAGGGGAGCAGGGGGCAGCGGGGGCAG